>PVKN010008032.1:0-25695 GCA_004027915.1 Capromys pilorides
CCCAGAGCACTAGAGTTACTAGTGTACCACCATGCCAGGTTAGGACGCAACTTTGGGTGTGCAGACTGGGACAAAGATACTCTTCCTGCCAGAATACAGAGGAGCTTGGGAACAGCTCATCTCCAAGGAGACAGCAGAAGACCTGCCTGAGGGGCCCCAGGGATGAGGGACACAGGGACAGGAACAAATGTGGCCCTTAGTGACACCCTGAGTTGTTCCTCCTGCCCCTGCCTGAACCTTTTTTAAATGAACAAATGTGCTTTATTGTTTAACCCAGATAGATAGAGTTCTGCGTTTCCAGCAGATAGAAGCTTCCTGTCATATTGCAGGAGCTGGAGTGTCGATGCTTGATAACTAAAGAAGAACATTCCAATGTGGAAAGAAGGGTGAAGGAGATCAGTTATGAGACTGTCAGGTTGGAAATGCTTTATAGTCTCAAAGCTGTGTGACATGTGTGACAGAAGCTTCTGGGGTCCGGGGGCACAGCTCAGCGGAATAAGTGCTTGCCTGGCAAGCACAAGGTCCTGAGTTTGATCCCTGGTATTGGAAAAAAAAAAAAACCTCTCAAAAGAAGCTTCTAGAAGGGGCCAGGGAGATAACTCCATGGCACAAGTGCCTGCCTGGCAAATGTAAGGTTGTGAGTTCGAACCTTGGTCCCAGAAAAAAAAAAAAGAAGCTTCTAGAATCAGGCTGTCCCTATACCCAGAGCCAGGATGTTCAAACCCTGAACGTCAGGGAGAGGGGACCTGGGTCCTTGGAGAGGACCCTCACCCATGTGTCCCCCATGCCATAATGACTTTATGGGTAAAAAGCAATCACATCCTTCCTTCCATACCACTCAACCTTGGCTCTGTCCCCCCTCACGTCTCAGTCTATCTCCTTGACTGACTGGGCCCAGTGGGTGGTCCTGCAGGGCATTGAAGGTGACATACTGGATGGAGGGAGTGGCTGCAGAGGCAGGCAGGCACCCTGTCCCAAGCTCGACCTGCAAGGCTGCCGTAGGGCCAGCTCCATCCTGAGAGGGTTAACGTGCAGCCTAAATGGTGCAGCTGCCGAGGAGGCTACGGCAGCTGGAGCCACTGAAGTGCAGACACCCACCAGCATGTCCCGGCACACTGACGGGCAAAGGCAGAACCACCTGCCAGCACTAAGCTGCTCGTTGTCCCAACTGTTGCAGAAACATCTCATCCAGGTTTCTACCCAGCGTCCTCCTCCCCTCTAGGACTGGACTCCATGCCACAGGGTCTCAGCCCTTCATGGGAGGCGAGGAGCACAACTGGAAGGTTATGTCTCTCAGTCTCAACAGTGCCCAGGAGACAGTGCTAAAAAATAAATTGTCTAAGGTCACGTGGCTGTCAGGCGCAGGGCTGGGAGCCTCCTCAGACCTTTGGAGAGTGGCCCCATGTTTGTCCAGAGAGCTGCCAGCCACAGCAGCCCCTCTACGCACTCATCCCCCTCCTTCCACACAGATCTCCCTGATGGGAGACCTTGTCACCTTTGGGGCAGATGGCAGGGGCCTTCTCAGTTGGTGCCAGTTCACTTCTGGGCATGGACACACCGGCTGAAGTAATGACACAGGGAGGAAGATCAGGTTCACAAGCGTCAGGGGAAAACAGTAGAGAAGTCCTGCGCCGTGCTCTGAGGACCCTGAGGACATGGGACACTGGGCAAGACCGGCTATGTCCCCTCCCTAGAAGGCAAACTGCCACCTGGGGACAGGGCAGGCAAGGACACTTAGGGCCTGGGACTCCAGAGCAGGGCTGGGGCTTTCCAGGAACACACAGGGAGGGCAGGGAGGAAGGTTGGTGGGAGGAAGAGGCCTGAGGCTCTTGCGCAGGTGCTGAGCGTCTCTCTGCCCAGAGAGACCCAGCCAGCAATGGAGGCTGTGGAGAAGCTCCTCAGCACCCCCAGCGCCCTGCCAGGAGCACAGAGGCCCCTTTCCTGCCCCCTCTTCCCAACTCTGCACTTCCTGCCGATCTCCACATTTTACCAGGTTTACCCACTCGGCAGCACACAGCTCTGTCCACCTCCGATCAACTGGCCCTGCCCTCTTCTGAACTGGCTTCAGTGCCCACCTATTGGTCTTGCCCCAGAGCCATCCTGCGCTGCCCCAAGAGCCACTCTAGGCTGCCCATTCCCACCAGGCAGTAGTGGCTCCTCACTTAGGCTCCTCAGCATGACCAAGAGGGCATCTGTGGCTTGGTTCCTCCATGGTTAGGCAGTACAGAGGATCAGAAGCACAGATGTTGCAGTTAGAGTTCCTGAGTTCAAATCCTGCCTACTACTTCTAGCTGTGTGACTCAGGGCAAGCGGTTGGACCTCTCTGTGCTGCCTTCCCATCTGCTCTGCAGCTCAGCTGTTCTTTTCATTTTTTCCTTGCAGGTATATGTTTCTTGCCTCAGCACCTGGCCCTATAGAAGGGAAACCCCTTCTCATTTCTTGCCAAATTCCACATTTTGCCACCACCACCACCACCACCACCATGGCTCTTGCCCTTTTCCTTCTGCCTCTGAGGTGGGACACAGCACTCCTGGACCAGGCCTGGGTCCCTAGGCACAGGCTAGCATTATTTTCCCAGAGCTGTGGGTGGGGTCTACATTGCCATGGGGTTCCTGGGTAGGGGTATGTGGTGGGTGTTACTGCAGGTCTCAGGCATACTAACTAACATTTGTTTGTGGGCTTCCCCCAGACCTCAGATCGCCTCCTCTGCTATGGGCATTGGCGTGATTTAAACAGGAAGTGTTGTGCTGGGGATATAGCTCAATGGCATAAGCACCTGTCTGGTAAGCACAAGGTCCTGAGTTTGATTCCCCATACCAAAAATACAATAAAATAATCAGGAAGTGTTCCCCAAATATCTATGTGTTTTGGGCTGGCCACCACCCCAGCCCTGTGGGCCTACAGAGACCACTGGGTCTCAGGGTTGCTGGCCTCACTGTGCAACAGCCCCCCATGGCTGGGGGCTTCTCTACCCGGGCTCCCCCTCCCTCTGCTTCCTGGCTGTGGATCAGCTGAGCAGCTCTCCTCCACCAGGCTCTTCCCATGGTGTTTCTTTCTTGGAGCTAAAACCTCCACCTTCTTCAAACTGAGGATGTCAAGTATTTTGTTTTGCAACAGAGCAGTGATTACGACAGGAATCCAGGACCCAGGAAGGGCTCCAGAGCCTTTTGGGATCTGTGGGTTCTACCTCCCTTCCATGGGGCTGCAGGAGGAGTCCAGCAGAAGGAGGCAACAGTGAGACCTAGTTTATCTCGACAGTCATGGTCTCTAACTCTCCTTAGGCTCTCGGGAGTTGGCAGGGCCTGGGGACCCAACAAAGTTCTCTGGGCTTGAGTGGCCACACACCACCCCAAGCCACAAGGTGACTGTGATGCTTCTGTGTCTCCAGAGTGATGCTGGGGCTCAAATTCATCCACCATCCCTGCCTCTTGGTCACTCCTATCCACTCAGTGACTTTGGAAGCTGTGATCTTCAATGCTAGGCACACGCTGGCTGCAGGGGAGAGGACCACAGTGAGACGCATGGAATCCCCGCCCCAGACTCTAACAGTTACGAGATTCCCAGGCAACAAAACGAGGATGATGAAGTGTGACGAGTTAAAATGAAGAGCCAGGTGTGATGGTACATGGTTGCAATCCCAGAACTCGGAGGCCTGAGGAGCACCGGTTTGAGCCCAGCCCGGGCAATACTGTAGCTTAGGGCGGCCCTGTCTTGAAATAAAAATAATAACAGCTGGGGATATGGCTCAGTGTGAAGGCTCTGTGTTCCATCCCCAGTACCACCAGAGAGAGAGAGAGAGACAGAGAGACAGAGACAGAGAGAGAGACAGAGAGGCAGACAGACAGACAGAGAGACAGAGACACTCAGAAAAATGTAATGGGAGTGAAAGAAACAAACAGAAAATAGCCCTCACTGTCAGCCCAGTGCTGCCCTCTGCTCAGGCGCTGACACTAATGGCAAAAACTTAGTATCTTAGGATCACAGGTGCTTGGCACCCTGACCCCCTGCTCTCCTGTGCCAAGGACTGACCTTGCCTCCCTACAGCTCTTCGGGGGCTTTGAATGTTCAAGGGCTTGAGTTGGAGGCTCCAGGGCCCTGCCAGCTCCTGGTATTCAGCCACTACAAGTGGCTTAAGGAGTCTGGGAAGCAGAGGGCAACAGCTGGCAAACCCCTGCCACCAGCCAGACACTGAGATGCCCACCTCTGTGCCCATGGTTCTTGTTTTCATCCGGCAAAGTATTGTTTGAAAGCTTGGCTCTGGAGCTGCCCAGCTTGCTGGATTTGAACTTCATCTCAGCCTTTACCTAGCTGTGGGAACTTAGACAAGTTACCTAACCTCTCTGAGCTTCAACCTCTGTATTTTAAGTTACTCACAACCATGCCTACACATGACTAGCTCTCTGTGTGCTTTGTTTTTGTTTTGGAGTTACTAAGGATCAAACCCTGGGCTTCTCACATGTTAAGCAAGTGCTCTACATGCCCAGGCCTTTTTAATTTTTATTTTGAGACAAGGTCTCACTAAGAGGCCCAGGATGGCTTAAAACTTGTGACCCTCCAGCCTAAGCCTCCTGAGCAGCTGAGATAGCTACTCTGCACCCCTGACAACCCAGCCCGCTCTGTTTTATGAGCATTGTCCCTGCCTTTTTGACATTGTATCCCAGTACTTTGCTTCCTCCCCCACGGCCCTTGAGCACAGGGCACTCTGACTTCCTCGTCCTCCCCGGCACACTGCTGGGCAAGAGGACTATTTGTTGAGCAATGAGTGACTGAACAATAATGCGTGCAGAGAGCTGGTGCTGCCAGAGGGGCTGGGGTCCAAAGGAAGATGCCAGGGTCCCAGGAAGCTGGCCAAGGGTCACCTGGTCCTGGTGCCATGCTTCTTTTTCTGCTCTCAGACCCCAGGGTGCTGTGGCCATCTGCCGGGGCAGGGCAGGGCTGGCTGCCTTTGTGGCAGTCGCCCAGGGAATTGGAGTTGGAGGCCAAAGCAGAGGATTTAATCTGCCATCACTGAGCTATTGGTGTGGGGACAGTATGCCTGGCCTTGAGGGGTGAGTGGGAAGTAGGCCAGGGGCAGAGGGCAGCCCTGGAGCCCGGGGTGCAAGGACAGAGCCAGGGGTCTTAAAGGCCACATGTTGGAGGGGAGGGGATACCTCACATGGGACAGGGCCGCCAGTATCAGCAGGCCAGGCCCCAGGCCCCAGGCCCCAGCTGGCTAGGAGGATACAGGGGCCACATGCATTCACTCACAGTACAGTCTCACGGACACTGGCCACCCTGATCTCAGCCTGGGGTACACACAGGTGTTGTAGTGGCTTTCTAACTGGTGGTCAACCTGTTACACCCAGCTGAATTGTGGGAGGCCCACCTGAGAATTGCTGCCAAAAGCATAAAAGGTAGAACAGGAGAACCTGTGGAGATGCTGTGAGGGATGCTGCTTGGAGAGATGTTGGATTACAGGTGTGCACCACCATGCCCAGTCTTGGTGGCTGGCTCAGTGCACTCAGGAGCAGGGCCAGCACAGTATGTGGTGCAGGAGATCGAACCCTGGTCCCTATGCCTGTCTAAGCCGGCACTTAGTCTGCTGAGCTATCTCACCAGCCCAAAATAATCTTATGAAATATGTCCTGTATGGCATTGTTTCTCTTGCAAAACCCTAAACCATGAAAGATGGGAACCTTGAGACTCTGCTCAGCTGTGTGGAACCATGAAGGGTGACCGTGTTCCTACCCCACCAAGTAGTGGCTTCTCATCTCCCATTGTGGGTGGGGCTCCGAGTCCCATCGCTAATCACAAGCAGCAGACAAATGGCTGGAGTCTGTGGAGCGCCCTCCCTCAGATCACCACACCAACTGCGGACTGGTTTCCTTTTCTCCTCTCTGCCCTCAGTGCCCCCGCCCCCAAAGACAGGGCCACCATGTAGTGAAGAGAGTGCTGCTGAGGCCACCCCACAAAAGGGAAAGTGACCTGCTGTGAGGACCCAGTGGCAGGAATTCTGTGTCTAGGGTTTCACAAGCCACGTGGAGACACAAAGGGGGCTGGCAGGTTTTCCCTGGAGTTTCCCAGACTGGACTAATCTGGAATCCTCTTGTCTCAGCCTCCCACACTGTTGAGATTACATGCATGGGCCACCATGCCTGGCTTATTCTGGGCAATTTATAGCAGATTATACAGCTTGTGGTCTTTTGTGACTGGTTTCTTTCTCCTAGAATGTCTAAGGTGCAACCATGTCAGTATTTCATTCTTGTTTATGACTGAAATAGTATTCCACTGCATGAGTGTAGCATGCTTCATCTATTCATCAGTTGATAGACATTTGTGTTGTTTTTTCTTAATAGTTATTATTGATTAATGCTGTTACGAACCCTTGTGTACAAAGTGTTTGAACATGTTTTCACTTCTTTTGGATGTGTACTTAGGAGTAGAAATTCCAGGGCGTATGGTAACTCCATGTTTAACATTTTGAGAAACTCTGAACTTCAAAGCATTCGCACCATTTTACATTCCCACCAGTAACGTATGAGGCAACTTGAGGTCACATTTTTCATTGTAAAATTCTCCTTAGGAAATGATCCCAGGAACACAGATAGAGGCATAGCGCAGTGTTATACTTGTATCCAGATGTCCCCCAACCATATGCATTCATAGGTGGGGCTTTCTCAGAGGTGGCTGGAGCTAGAGCGTGTGATGCTGGGGTGAAGGGTGTTTGCCGAATCAGTCCACCAATTGCTTTGGCATTGCCCTAATCCCAGCAGTCCAGATATACTATGAAAGGGACAGCAAGATGCTGGTGAGATTCCCTGTTGCACAGTACATCCTGTTGGCCATACACTGTTCTCTTCTGCCCTGTGTTGGGACCTGGCTGATTATGGACTGAAACCTCTACAGACTGTGAGCTAAATAAACCTTCTCTCCTTTAACTTTGGGTGTCCGGTATTTTGTCTTAGTAAGAAGAGAAAAGTAAAACAGGCAGGAAGAGAAAGAAGGGAAGGCAGACAATAGCAAATCATTATCAGGCAATTACCACTGAGAACCACAGAAGTGGGAGGCCAGGGGAGTAGCTCTGCCACCAGCCCCGCCAGCCCTGAGCTTGCCCTCCAGAGTTCTCCCACCTGAAGGGCGGGCGGGCGGGCGGCTGCGGGAAGTTTTCAACAACTTCCAACAACCGTTGTCGAGAGCTTCTGGCTGTGTGTGTTAATTTTCTGTTAATTCTCTTCTTCTTGATGCCAAGGCAAGCTAAGCAGGCACAGTAGGCAAAGTCATCGGACAAAGGCACAGATGGTGGCAGAGGGAGTTCAGCCTGCTGCGATTAGGGCAGAGGTGAGTGGGCACCACCACACCTGCTACCGAAGCTCCTGCCCCCAGGAGCTACACGGTGCTGAGGGTGACAGGCAAACATATATGCTCCGTCACCAGGCAGGAAAATAAAGCAGGGGTAGGGAGGAGGGAGATTTGGGAGGAGACAGTTTTAGCCTAGGGCAGCATCCTGAGGAGCTGAGCTGAGATCTAAATGAGATGATTGACAGGTAGTCTGAAGCCAGCTGCATGTCTGCACTGGAGCCTGGGACACCCGAGCAGCAGTAGCCGTGGCACTGTATCAGTGCGCTTTCCCCTCACTGGGACAAATCAACCGATACCCACAGCTTAATGGAAGGGAGCTTTGTTTGGCTCATACACTCAGTCCAGGGTCAGCTGACTCCAAAGCAGAAATGGCAAAGGTGGAGGGGCACAGCTGCTCATCTCATGGTGGCCAGGAAGCAGAGAGGGAAGGGAGGAGCCTGGGCAAGAGGACTGTGTCTTCCCTGCTCACACGCCAGCAACCTGCCTATTCCCAGCAGCATATTTAGCCATGAACTCTTCGATGCCTCACTTCAACGATGAATCTAGCACCCAGTGATCCAATCGCCTTTCCAAAGTCCCACCTCTGAACACATGGGGGACATGTTCCAGATTAAACCATACCAGCTTGGAGCAAGTGGTAATTCAGTGTGCTGGAGCCACTCTGTGGAGCCCAGAGCAAATGAGGCAGAGCACAGTAAGAAAGAAGATCAGAGACACAGTCAGGGGCCTTGTCAAGCAAGGCTGGAAATAGGTTAGATTTTGTACAAAGGTAACAGAAGCCACTGGGTGGTGAAAGCAGAGAGTTTCTAGTCTAGTTTATTGTTAAGTTTCTTGCCACTGGATCTCAGGAATAATGAAACTCCCTATCCCAGTGTTCATTAGGATTGTTGGGCCTCAAGAATGTCTAACAGGGGCTGGGGTAATGGCGCAGTGGCATAAGCGCCTGCCTGGCAAGTGCAAGGTCCTGAGTTTGATCCCTGGCACTTGAAAAAAAAATCTAACAGTGCTACTGGGCACTTGGGCTGGCCTGACCCCCAATGTTTGTTTCTTTTTCCTTACTGTGTCCCCAGAACTCTTCCGCTGTTGTAACCCTGGTCAGCAAGTGTGCTTGATGTGAATCCTGCCCTTAGGGACCTTGTCACAGGGGAGAAATGGGGAAAGCTAAAACATTTCTGGAGAGCCTGTGGAAGAAACGATGGAGGCTTTGGAGTCCAGAGTGAAGCAGCCACAGGGGATGAATAAGGCTGTGGGATTTCAGAGAAGCCAGATAGGCTCCAAGGGGCTGACACCCTGACACCCACCTCTCAGCCTGGCTCTCCTGGGAAATGCTGGCCCCACCTGCCAAGAAGATGTCATCTTCTCTCCCCACAGACACCCTACAGCCAGAGAGGAGGGCATGGTCAGGGGACGTCAGGGACTCCGGAGTGTGCTGTCACCTGGTGCAGGTGCCTGGCCTGGGAGTAGGGGAGGGACAGTGTGGGGCCAGGGGAGGAAGGAGACTGGCTCTGCCCAGCCACAGGGGAATATTGATGAGTTTTCAGGCAAGAAGTGACGGAGCTGGTAGGGATGGTATAATGAAGACAGATGATCCTGGGCCAGTGCTGCGCATCTTCCTGCTGGAAGGAGGAAGGAGGAGCAGGGTGGGCTGCCAAGTGCCCAGTGCCCTGTCCTCAGATTTCAGAGTGCTCCAGCTGCCCTGGCTCCTCCTTTGCCACCCTCTACTTCCTCTCCTCCTCTGCTCCCTGCCTACCTTTCTCAGGAAGAGGCCTTTTCTCTCCTACTTTTCCCTCTTCTTCTTCTTTCTCCATTTCTACCCTGTCTGTCTGCAGTTTTACCTGTCCTTGTCTCCCTTGCTCTGCCTACCCAATCCCCAGCCACCTGTGCTTGACCTCCAGAGCAGCTGACAGCCATGCTCTGGGGGTTTCCTGCCCTCTGGCAATTCCCTAGACCACAGTCAACTCTGCCTCACTAATACCCCCACCCCCCCCACCCCCACCCTCCCGCTAGGAGGCTGCTACCCCTGATTCCAGCCCTTGATTTTTAGTTTTTGAGGCAGGTCTTAATAAACTGCTAACTTACCCAGGCTGAGCTCAAACTTTCCATCCTCTTGCCTTCCTTCTCTCCCTTACACTCAAATGTAGTAAAATACATAGAATATAAAATTTATCATTAGTGACATTTAGTATATTCACAATTGCTGTTTTTAACTTTGAGCACCACCGCAGAGGCCCATAGGCTAAATGCGTGCTCAGTGTTACTGTGGTCCGTGCGGGGTCTAGGAGGTGGGACACTGCAGGACTTCAGGCCACAGGGGCTATGCCATTGAAGGGGACAGTGGGACCTCAGCCCTTTCCGCTTACTCCCTTTTGCTTCTTCACCACAAAATAAAAGAGTTTTTCTCCAGCCCAGGCCCCAAACAATAGTACCAACAGACTATAGAAAACACCTTTCAAAACTGTAAGCCAAAACAGAACTTTTCTCTTTCTAAGCTGATTTATCTCAGATATTTGTTATGGTAACAGACAGCTGACGAATACAACAATGTACATTATTACTGCCATGTAGCTATAGAGCATTTCATCAAAAGGAAACTCCATGCTCCTCTCAAACTCCGGAAACTACTTATTTATTTTTGTACCTAGGGACCTGCCTAATCCGGGCATCATACATATACAGATCTATGCATGTGGCTTTTTATGTCCAGCTTCTTTGTATTTCTGGCTTCTTATATGTAGCTCATATGCAGCTCAACAATATTGCAGCATGAATCAGTACTTCAGCCCCTTATTTCTGGTTTTAAATATTCTGCAGTAGCATTACCCATCCATCTGTCCACCAGCTGATGGACATTTGGGGTGTTCAGGGAGTCAGTTTGGAAACAGAAGCTCAAGCGCAAGGCTCTCCTCATTCCCACCCATGTGACCTTGAGTTGCCAGGTCCTTTGAACCTGGACAGTTTTGCTTGTATAATGATACTATAACATTTTCAATCATTAGTGCTCTTGTAGATCTTAAGAAAAAATCATCTCTGGTTTTCCAGCTTGATGAACTGCACACTGCACCTCACTGTTCTCCTTGCTATAGAAGTGGGATCTGTATTTAATAAAGAGCCATATATTAAGTCACGTGGACTAATGTCTGCTATTGTGTTCTCTGTCCTCTAGATAATTTTGTCAATTTTAAATGCGTTGTTTCAAATTTTAGTATCTTTGAAATTGGCAGACATCTCACAACCAATAATTGCATAGCAATTGTCAGTGGTCTTTATTTTTGTGATGATTTATAAAGTAATTGTGCTTATTACAATCAGTGGTTGAAGGTAAATGTAACATACTAGGCATACACATCTCAGTGAGTATTGCTCTGAACAATAAGAGAAATAAATAAAATACTGACTCCCTCATAAAATCCTTTTGATGATAGCATCACGTATGTTAACCCATATGCTGGCCTGCGAGTGCCCAGCTAAATGAGTTGGCTGAGATGGAAAAACTGGATTTACTGGAGCTGACACAGTGTCAACATCATTTCAAAAGGCACCCGTGCACACCTTTCAGGCACAAATGGCTCTGAGGCACATGGCTGCCGTGATAAGGCTATAGTCACTGAGAAAATGTGCATGACCAGGATTTGTAAACAAGGATGCTCGAAGGAAGTGAGAGGTTATTGCTCTCTCATCTCCCAAAGCACTGTCTCCTTGCCCTGCCCCCTCCATCCCTCTCCAGCACAGGAGAAGCTACAAATACTGAATATTTTTGCCTTCATTAAAACAGACCAGATATTGTAATTATGTCCCAGGGAGCAGAGGGCTCCACTGCAGGGAGGAGAGGCAGGTGGATGAAAGTCAGCTAGACATGCAGAATTCATGAGCTTGGCTAATTGGGCATCTCTACTAAGAAGCATAGTTTAGCGGCTTAGGGAAGGAAACTGTTCATGGTTGACCTAGCCTTGTTCAAACTTCATATCCTTCTGGAACCTTCTACTTGGCCAGGTGAACTTTGACCTCTTAAGAGCCTTAGAACTTATAGCTCCTGTGGACATCTTTGTTCTCTGACTGGATTGGAAACTGCTAGAGGGCAAAGGCCTTGTATGGGCCCTTATGAGTGGTCGCTGGTGTATAATAGGTGTGAGCTGGAATACATGGGAGTCAGGAGTCAGAAAAGCATTCTCAGTGTCCACCCAGATGTCATGAGACTTTCATCTTATTCTTTTCTACTGAATGTGGTGAAATATGCACTTTAGTGAGCTCCCCAATAACACTATGCTTGGTTCAGCAAGAAACCCCCAAGTCTGAGGATTCAGCTATGTGATCCTACAGGCGCTTTTCCACCCCAAAGGCCTAGATGTATGTTCCTGCCTTCTAAACATTCACTGTCCCTTATCCTTGTCGTGAAGGCTGTCTGTGTGCCTTGGTCCTGCCAGTGCAGGCAACTGAGGCTCAGCTGAGGCTCAGGGAAAAAGCCAAAGAAGACGATGGGGTAACTGTCCCTGATCCTAGTAATAGCACAGGAAAGTGGGAAAGGGAGAGCATGGGCATTGGCTGGGGCTGGGGGAGGCTGGGCAGGAAAGGACTGAGTGGGGAAACAGGAGGTGCACTTGGAACTTGGTGGTCTCTGAGGGCAGACTGGTCCCATGCCCTTCTGCTGCTACCCAACCAGTCAGCCAGGGAAGGGCAGCACACGCCAGCTAGACACCTCTCTGATTGACCACTGAGAGAGCTCATGAGGTCACCATTGAGGTTTAGCAGCACTAATATCATAGGACAAGTGACAACATCTAGCATCTTTTGTGCACATTTAAGTTCACAGAGCTGAAGGGCCTGGACTGATGCTATGACTAGGTTCATGCCTGAACCTTCAGCCATGACTCTGATGGCTCCCTTTGTTAGAGGTGGGTATATTCAGCGTTTAATAACTGCTACTGCAGCTCATGCATATTGTGTGGGGCTCCTAGCTGGGCGCTTTGTACACACTGCCCAACTTAATCTCTATGCCAGCCCTACCAGTAGACCCCTTTGACAGGCAGGAGATGTAGCATAACTTGAACATCACCTGTTCTTTTGGCCTTGGTATTTCACCTCTTCCTAAAGGTCCATGCCAACCCTCAGCCCTCTGCCTTCTTCCCTTATCTGCCCAACCAATCTCTGGCAGTAAAGAGCCTACAACTCATCCCAGCATGTGTCCCGGCTCAGGATGTCACACTTCTATGGATATGGCCCCATGGTAGGACCTTCTGAAAGCCTTATTACTCTGACAACCTGAACTTGCTGTCAGGTGAAATCCCTGGACTGATGCTTTTGAGTCTCCTGCAATCCCTGAGTTCTGCGGAGTAGCTCAGTTATTCCTATTGATTGTGTTCACCTATGTGCTTCTTGGATGTGTCTGTCCCATCCTCTACATACATACACACTCAAATACATACACATGCATGTGTATGTGCATGTATGTGTGCCCAGGCACACACACACACACACACACACACACACACACACTCCTCTCTGCACAAAGATGTGTTTTAGAAAATCTACTCCATGGTGCCATTCTGTCTGCCACCCTTCTCCTTCCAAGCAGGGAGACAAGGATAGCATACATGTGCTTTTCAAGGGTCTCCTGGTCACATCTGCACTTGGGTAAGAGTACTTCACCAGTGAGAGTGCAGACTCTCAATCTGGCTTAGAAACCTGGGCCGGAGCACTCAGCTCTGTCACTGAAGTTAATTTAGTTTCTGTGTTTGGGGCTCCTTTTTTTGTAAAAATAGGACAACTGCACCTACCTAACTTGTTAGTTTGAGGCTTGAATGTGATGGTAACTGGAAATGCCTTCTCCTCCTTGTCAAGCTTCTTCTGGCTTTTCTGGGGTCCCCAGGCCAGCTTTCCTGCCTTAACACCCTCTTGCATCTGCTCAACTACACTTGACCTGGGTTACAAAGGAGCACCTGGGATTTCTTTGGCAGAAGTGCTTCAGGTGAGCTTGAGCCAGCCCCTGTACTGCCCCAGTGAAAAGACTCCATCCAGCTGCCCTGCCATCTCTCCCAGGTTTGTTTCATCCCCAAATCACTGTGCCTTTTCTCTCTCGAGCTCCTGGAGCTGTGCGATCAGCAGCCTCTTCTCCAGCACAGCATGCGAGTGCCCTGCTTCCAGCTTGCTGGATTTATGGCTCTCTCTCTGCCTGCCTGCAGGTCCTCTGGGGTCTGTGCAGGGCAGAGTTATGGGTCAGCTGAGACCGGGCTTTCAGTGTGCTTGGCCCAACTTGTCAGTCACTTGGAGCCAGCTTCATGAAGAAAGGAAAATAAAATCCCAGGGCCAATATGCTGACCACATTTTTATGTCCCTCATTCAAATCCAAAATTTTCCCCGTGGGGCCTGCTGGGAGTGATTCAGAGGAGAGAGGCAGAGACCATCATCCCACCAGGCAGGAAGGGGACCACAGGGAGGACTCTGCCTGTCCCAGCTGCGTGGTTCCAGCGCCACAGCTCCACAAAGCCATATCTGAGGCATTGCAATGAGATGGGAGCAGGCGGGGGCTCTGATTTCTCTAAATTCTCCATGATTCCCTCTAAGCCTTAATGGCTATAAAACCAGCTTCAAGAAAATACCCCAACCTCCATCTAAACGATTACTTTTAGCCCTTCTTAGATAGAAATGCTGGGGCCAACCCTCTGCCAGAGAGAAATGTGGGCAGCCTACCTAGAATATCTGAGTTACTTTTGTTAGTGATGATGGACGCTGTGCAGTTACTTTCTTTCCAAGTAAGGAAACAAATACAATAATTATTTCTTGAGATAAAGAGCAATCTGACACACATCACACACAACACGGAGAATGGACAACATGTCAGAGTGAAGGATAATCCTTTACATTAAATTAATTTGGTTGTCTTTATATTTGCTTTCTGCAACAACAGTGGAATCCTGGGCCCAGAACCTGAGTCCTGGGATTAAATGAGACGGGCGTGACTTTGGGTAAGGAGACCAGCTGATTGGGCCACCAGCATGCTGCCATCAGTCTCTCTAATCTTGCAGGGTAGACGGGGTAGGGGAGCAGAAGACATTGATGGGCATCCATGAAAAGACAAGCGTGAGGCGCGGGGCATCTCCTTAAGTTCTCAGATGACCTAAGGAAGTAGGTGTTACCATGACCGGCACAAGAGAGGAAACAGACCCAGAGGACAAGGTCTCTCACAGGCCCAAAGCAAGCACCTCCACCCGCCTAACTACAGAGCCCAGGCAGCAAGGAGGAGAGGGGAGAGAGGACAGAAAGTGGGGAAGTGAGTTCCTGGACCAGGCCTCACCTTCTCTGTGAAGAAGAAAGCAGGTCCATCTGATGGGAAGCTAGGGAGTGTTGGGCTGCAGGTTGAGAGAAGTCCGTGTGGCTCCCTGGCTCTGGGAGGGGCAGGGATCACCCTCAGAGATAGTGTTGCCTGAGTTGTTTTGCAGCTCATTTTCTCTGCCATGTGCAGCAAAACAAGGGGCACTGCAGAAAAAGCAGATTTAAACAAAATTGATTGTGGGATCCCTACAACTACTGGTAGTATACAGTTGGACCTGGTGCACAGTAGCAAACTGTTTATTTTGTTGTTTTATTTATAGTCCTGGGGATCAAATCCAGGACCTTCACACTGAGCTACACCCCAGTCTTTCTTGTTTTTTTTTTTTCTTTTTTCTTCTTTCTTTTTTTATGGCCAGCTCAGCCTACCCTGGAGGCCGGGGTGGCACAGCTTGTGGTGCTAGGATTGAACTGCAGTGTAAACGTGACTAAGCAGGCGCTTTAGACCGTTGAGCCATCTCATGGCCCCTTCCCATTTTTATTTTTTTATTTTGATACAATGTATCACAATACATTGGGCTCAAACTTTCAATCTTCCTGGTTCAGCTTCCAGAGTGCTGAAATTAAAGGCATTCACTGCCATACCAGGCTACAAATTGATTAATTTAACCACTATTGTGGAGCACCTACTATGTATTGGTTGTGTTGCAGCTGCTGATGAGGCAGAGTGACAAATGTAGATTAAATCCTTGCTCTTATGTTCTAATAGGAGAGTCTGAGCATCAACACAGAAACCAACAGATGCTGTCATAAAGCTGGGGTTAGAGCAAGGCAGAGTAATGGGGTGTCACAGCCTGCAGTGGAGGGGGCTCTTCTCAGAAGGAAACCAGGAACTCAGGACTGGGCTGATGGCGTGGTCACACCAACATGGGGGAAGGGTATTCCAGGCAGAAGGAACGGTAGCTGCAAAGCTCAATGGCAAGAGCAGGCTTGGAATGCTCTGGGGAGCTAGAGCAAGGTTTGACAGTTAGAGAAGAGCTGAGGGTGGAGGCAGTTGTAGGAATGAGAGGAAGGGGGTCAGATCATGTAAAAACCTCATAAGCCAAGTTAAGAAGCTTGGATTTTATTCTAATTCCAGTAAGAAGTCTTTGGGAGGAATTAAACAGTGGGAGGGACGTGATCTGATTTATGCTTTAAAACATTCACTCTGGCTTTCAGAAGGAAAATAGATATCCAGGGAAGGAAGGGTGAGCAGAGAGGGAGAGTGGGGAGGGGCTGCTGTGGTCCAGGGGAATGGGAGGACAGGCTCGGCAGGGATCTTGTGCAAAGATTGCTCTAGAGGGAGAGAAAGAGGAATCAGGATGCTCTCCAGGTACTGGGCAGAGCCAGTGTGCTAGTACGTGAGCTAAAAGACAAACACACTGAGGGCAAGAGGCACAGAAGTCAAGACGTCCACTGTGGACATGTTAAGCTGGAAATACCTATTAGACATCTGTTATAGCTTCCCATAAAAGGTCTGTTGAAGTCTTATTGCCAATACCAATGAATGTGGCCTTCTTTGGAAATAGGGTCTTCATGGATGTGGTCCTCATGGACGTGCTCAAGTTATAATAGGGTCCCGACCATGGCCCTAATCAAATATGACAACTATCCTTATAAGAGGAACATTGGACCTGGGCACACACACCATGTGAAGACACAGACAGAGGCCACCATGGGAAGATGAGATGCGAGAAGCTGGAGCGGTGTTGCCACGAGCCCAGGAAGGCCCTGGAAGAGGCAAATAAGGAGCCTCCTCTCAGGGCGCAGAGGGATCAGGGCCCTGCCCACACCTTGATCTCAGACTTCTAGCCATGCTCATGCATTGTTCATGGTGCTTTGTACAGGACCCCTGGGAGGCTAATTCTTTTTTTTTTTTTTTTTTTCTATTTGTTTGTGTTATGGCCACTCAGCTTTCCCTGGAGGTAGGGGGGCGGTGGCGCAGCATATGGTGCCTGGGATCAAACCGCGGTCCCTGCGGTGGCCTAAACTTCCCGACACATGTGCTTTAGACTGCTGAGCCATCTCACCAGCCCAAAGAAAGTTACCATATATATATATTTTTTTTTGGTGGAACCAGGGATTAAACTCAGACCCTTGCATTTGCCAGGCAAGCACTTATTCTACTGAGCTATCGCTCCAGCTTCCCTGGGAGGCTAATTCCACATTCACATGAGAAGATCAAGCAGGCATTTGGTATTTATTTATTTATTTATTTATTTGCGGGATCAGGGTTTGAACTCACGACCTTGCACTTGCCAGGCAGGCACTTGTGCTACAGAGCTATCTACCCAGCCTCTGGCATTTGGTTTTTATTTTTATTTTTTTTTTATTATTTTTTATTTATTTGTTTATTTTTTTAATTTTTATTTATTTATTTATTTGTTTGCTTGTTGTGTTTGTTTGTTTCTTTATTTATTTATTTTGTGGCTGGCTCAGCCTGCCCTGGTGGTGGCGCTGGAGCAGCATGTGGTGCCGGGGATCGAACCGCAGTCCCTGCAGTTGCCTGAGCCTTCCTACGCAGGCGCTTTAGACCACTGAACCATTTCGCCGGCCCCTGGCATTTGGTTTTTAAATCATCGGATAAAATGTGATTGCCCAGAGATTATGGTAGGAAGAGAAGAGAGCCCAGCCAGACACAAAGGAAGGGCCAATGAGGCAGGAGTGGGAGGATTTCAAGGACAGAGTCCATCGTGTCACTCACTGATGGTGGGTCCAGTCAGGCCAGTTCTATCCTTGGCTTTGGGAAGACGGAGGTCATTGATGATATTTGTGAAAAAGGTTTCAGCAGGTATTGGAGATAAAGATTACCCTAGGGTGAGATGAACAGAGGAGATCTACGGTTTGTTTTTGTTTTGTTTTGTTCTGAGACAGGGTCTTGCTATGTAGTTCAAGCTAGTTTTCAGCTCATTGTGTAGCACAAGCTGACCTCAAACTCCCAGGGATCCTCCTGCCTCAGTATCCCAACAGCTGGGATTATAGGCATGTGCCACCATGCCCAGCTAGAAGATCTTTTTTTAAAGTATTCTTTAACTTGAAGGCTTATTTTTAGTTGAGTGGTCATAATCTAGGGGCACAGAAGAGGCCAATGATTCAGAATGTGTGGGCTAACTGCAAAGAGGAAGCAGGAGGAGGAGGGATCCACGCATGGCACGATGGGGCTCAGCCCCAGAGAGCAGCAGGCTTCAGCTCACAACTGCAAGGTAGGTGAAAGTTTGAGCAGAGATCCCAAAGCTGGGATGCTGCACTTCGTGAAGGGAAAATAAAGATTAATCCTTTTGCACTGATTTGTGTTTATTATATCAATGAAATCTGGGTAAAGTTGTATGGGGGATGGTGCTAAAGGTCTGAGGAGAGATTTGAGAGAGAGAGAGAGAGAGAGAGAGAGAGAGAGAGAGAGAGAGAGAGAAATGCAACACAGTCAAAACTGTCATTTTTGGAGACAAAGGGAAGAAGAAATACACCAAGGAAGTATCGAAGGCTTGGGTAGGGTTGGGTGATCTTTTGAGATTTAAAGAAATAAACTTAGAATGAGACCTGTCTGTAAGAATGCTGTATGGTTTTCTTAGTAATGTTCAGCTCCTTGGGGACAGATGACACGTAGGTGGCAGCTGTGTTTAACCAGGATTGGGGTTTTCCACAATAAGTACAACGGAAGAAAAGAGAAGCAAGATGAGAGAGATAGTAACGACCATGGACCATAAATGGTAGGAGATACAGACTGGTCGCTCCCAGGACCGGATGGACAGTAAATATGGCTGGAGAGTTAGGTCTTTCAGAGATGGAAGAAACATTGGAAGGAGGGGGTTATGGTTTGTGTATAGGTGTCCCCCAAAAGCCTCATGCAGTCATGGGGCGGGGCTTCTGGAATTAGTAATTGATTATTGTGAAAATGGGTGCTGCCCCTCTCCTGAGGCAGGTGATTTGCATGTCAATGTAAGAAAGGAAGAGAAGTTAGCTGCTTGAGCTGCTGCTAGCTCTCCCTGCTCTCTTGCTCTGAGACCACCACCAGGAAAGGTTGCCCTCTGCCATGTGCCACTCTGCCTTGGAGCTGGCTGAATATGGACTGAAACCTCTAGTAACTGTGAGCTAAATAAAACCTTTCCTTTCCTTATTCTGAGTGTCGGGTATTTGTTCCAGCAACGACAGAAGAGTAACTAAGACAGAGAGTTTCAACAAAACTGAATTTGGAATAATTTCGAATGGGGGGAGGTATCAATAACAGGTGCCTGAAAATAAGATTATTGGAGACATAGGGAATGAAAAGACAAGAGGAGATGGTCACAGGAGTGGGGAAGATGGCAACTAGTGAAGATGCCAACTTTCTGCCACAGGAAGAAATCTGAACACTCGAAAGCAACTATGAGGTTTTCTCCACACATCAACCTGCCTTGGCAGGGCTGCTTCAAGGCAGTGTCTGCAGGAGTGCTGGGGATGGGCAGACAAGACAGCTCTAGAAATGATCAGGGAAGGGCTTAAGAGGGACATCAGTGGGGAGCAGCCCAAGTTTCAGGGGACCCAAGGAGAGGTGAGCAATGGGATCCCGTGGGGAGCTGTGCATAGCACTTTTGGAAGTTCAGGCTATGGAATGCAGATGAGACAGGATGCTGGAAACTGTGATACATGTGGTGGTGGTGGTGGTGGGACTTATCCTGACTGTCACTGAGGAAGGGGGTGGCCAGTTAAAGACACATTAAGGTCTAGGAGTGTGGCTCAGTGGTAGAGTTCCTGGTAAGCATGAGTATGGACATAGCATGAATGCAGATGTACATACACCCAACTATGCAGTTCAAAACATTTGGTTGGCAAATATGAGGACTCTACTGATCAAAAGGGTACATGAAACCAATGCTGGAATCCTCAAGGTGTCTGGCACTGTACTAGACACACAGCATACCAGTGATCTAAACTGTGACTCTATCTTTGTATTCTGATCTCATCTCCACCCCCCCCCTCCCCGGGACCAGGGTTCAAACTCATGACCTTGCACTTGCCAGGCAACCACTTGTGCCATGGCGCTATCTCTCCGGCCCCCATCTCACCTTTGGTGCTCTGGCAATATAACAGGAGCAGACACCACCCCACAGTGCACATGAAAGTGCTCAGAATCCTGGGGATGGCAGTCGCTCAGCACTTCTGACTGCCTGTTCTAGGATAGTTGATACTTTGTCCCTTCCATGAAAGGTTTTTTTTCCTTTTTTGTTTTCAAGACTAACTGGGAACTAGATTGTTTTACCTCAATTAGGATGAGAGGGGCCAGAAGCAAAGACACAGGTCAGGAAGGTGACTTGGCCAGCACTGGAGTTGTAGATGTCTCCTAGATGGAAACATCTCAGCCTCTCTGCAAAGTCCTCTCTGAAGCGGCCACACACACTTTCCTTAGACCTAAGATGGCCATTCTGGCTGCGGGCCTGTGTTTTCCCTTCAGCTGTGTTTGATCCAGAATAAATTATCCTACTTGTATTAATTCCCATTTTTCGAGTATTTTTTTTTCCTGGCCATCTTGTCCCTCCTTGTTTTTACTACTACTACTACTATTATTATTATTTTATTTATTTATTTATTTATTTTTGTCTTTTTGAGACAGGGTCTCGCTATGCAGTCAGGCTGGCCTTGAGCTCACTTTTTGCAGCCCAAGCTGGTCTCGAACTCACACTGATTCTCCTGCCTCAGACTCCCAAGTGCTGGGATTACAGGTGTGCGCCACCACGGCCCGGCTCTCTCCTTGTTTTGTTGAGGCTGGGGTCACTGTATATTTTTTCCTCCCCAGGATCTTTTACAAAATGCTTCCTGTCTGTCCTGGCCCTCCCCTAATATCATGAGCTAGAGACTCCAAACTTGTTATTTTTATTTATTTTTTAATGAGGCCTCTAGCATTCCCACTGATGTTATGCCCAGTGTCTGAGGTGACCTGGCCCAGTCTCTGAGTGGCTGTCTCTTTGTGCTGCTATGAATGGCTGCCCTGTCCCGTCCTGGGCCCTCAAAGCCTGCAGGGTAACAGGAGAAAGCCCACTCCCCTCCTTAGGCTGTGCTCTCAGCTTTCCTCAGGGGCCACAGGGTGCCTCAGGAGGTAGCCAGCTCTCTAACCCTTGAAAGTGGCACCAGCTCAGCAGACCCAGAGCCCTGCCCTCCTGCACTCAATGGGACTTGCTGAGGGGCGCCTACACTCCTCCTAGCCTCTCCTCCTCAGCGTTCCCACTCACCTCCTGTTACCTTTAGGATTTTTACCTCCCACTAGAACAGCAGGCCTGCTGGGTGGGACGCTCTTCCCTCCTTGACCGAAGGCTTGAGCTGTAGAATTTCTAGGATGGAGAAGATCACACCTGGTTAGCCAACCATACCCTTGTCTGGAGACAGAGAGATGTGCACACCCTCAAGCCAGCCTGGCTCGCTGACCAAGGCTGATTTTCCTTGACAGCAAATCTTGAGTTTTCAAACTACAAATCTTGGCTCAGTTCATCCAAGGTGCTGAGCGCATCCTTTCCTGCTGCACTTCTGCTGCTTTATTATTGCACTGCAATTTTGCATTATTCATTTGAGATAAGTAATACACATACTTGATGCAATATCACGACTAATAGAAGGTAAATCATGAGCAACAGGTGTCATAGCCATATTCCCCAGCTCCCTTCCCAGAAGTAACTCCTCTCACCACTGTCTCATGTAACTGTTGATAGCTAATCTGCACATGAGATATACACATCTCATTCATTTTAGGACTGTTTGTCTGTTTGTTAGGTTTTATTGGTGGTTGTGGTACTGGGTTGGTACCAGGTGGTACAAAAGCCTTCATGCTGGTCTTTTTCTGTTTATTTAATTTAATATTTATTTATTTATTTGTATTAGGGATCAAACTCAGGACCTTGTACTTGCCAGGCAGGTGCTTATGCTGCTGAGCTATCTCCCTGGCCCTGTTTTTAAATTTTAGTTTGAGACAAGTGCTTCCTATGTTGTTAAATTGACCAGGCTGGGTTCAAATTTGTGATCCTTCTGCCTCAGCTTCTCAGAGTGCTGGGATTAGAGATGGTTGTCAGGAATCCTATTCAGCAGATGAGGAACCATGGCTCAGGAAACCCAGGTGCAGCGCAGCGTGTGTTAGTAACGGTGACTATTTCAGTCAAGCTGTGTGTAAGCCCAATGCTACTCCAGTTTCTATTATAGCATGTTCCCAAAATTACCTTTTAATCATTATCCCCTTCAGCAGAGCCCCTCACTCCACAGCAGTGTTGGTGGCAGAGCCTGGGTTGCTGAGCCCTGTCCCAGGTGCTGAAGGATCGAGCGGAGGCAGGGGATCACCTAGCCCCTACCCTCAAGGACAGAGAAGAGCTGCAGAGGCTGGCAGATACCTGAAATCTAGCAGAGATGTGGAGAGCTGCAGATTCTTCTTGGCCACTGACCTTGTACATGGCACTAGGAAGGTCACCGGCTCTTGCTGACTCAATTTCTCTGTGTCTAGTGGAGATAAACTCAACTTGCAAGGCAGCTGTAAAAATCTAGTAGTATTAAAGGTGGGGGTGCTAGGAAGGCATAGAATCCCAGCACATGGAAAGGAGTCAGGCCATGGAATAACTGAGGTCCCAGGGTCCCGGAAGGATGAAATCCACTGTGTCATGAGCTAAGTGATAAGTTTGAGGCAGGGATGTCACCAGCTATGCCTTTCGTTTTGAGTTTTCTCTCCAGCACACACAGATTTGGTCCAGTTAAAGGAAACATAGTCTAGAAGTAAAATAGTGTGGGTTGCGGGGCCCCCTCAGCACACTCTCTGTAAGGTGGACGGTAAGCTGCTAATGAGCCTGCGGCCTCTGTGTAGGCCCTGTCTGTCTGGGACTCTTTCCTTTTGCCCCCTATCCCATCTTCACTAACCATTAACCATTTATTGTTCATCTTTCAACTGTCATTTTCTCAGATAGGGCTTTTTGGGTTCTCCTGGGGTGGTTGAAGAGGCCTCATCACTCTTACACACCTCCACATCTCCTGATGAGCTCACACGCGATACAGGTCAATGTCCATCTTGTCCACCAGACTGTGTGCTCCAGGGGACTGGCACTGTGCCCTCTGGCTCACTTGTATATCCCCAAAGCCCAGCCCAGAGCCTGGCACATAAGATGTGCTCAGTTTTGTGTTACAAGAATGGTTCAAATGAGTTATATCTGCCTCTGGGTTCAAACCTCACCCGAACCTTGATATAGCAGCGCCTGCACAGCTGGTGTTTGTTTCACTTGACTGCCTCATCTGAGCCTCCTCCCTCTGGGCCTGGCCTATGTTGCACAGGGCAGCCCTGAATGCTGTCAGATGAATGAATGAATGAATGAATGAATGAATGAATGAATGAATGAAGTGAATGAGTTCTTGGCAGGGAATTCCTACAGCGCTCCCAGGTGTGGTAATCCCAGGTGGGCCTGAGAAGCGGGGAAGATGAGCAGGCTGAAGAGGAAAAAAAACAAACATCCCTTCTGCCTTCTCTTTGTCACTGATGATGATAGGGAGAGCAGGACAGGACCCAAGACATCGCCCTTGGTCACTGAAGGGACCACCCCCCACCCCAAGGACTCTCTATGCCCTCTGATTGAGTGGCTTGCCTCAGAGGACTGGCCCCAGATGCCCCCCCACTTTCTCCTGTAGTAGCAGATGTGACACAGAAGTGGGGGGGGGGGAGCACAGCGAGCCCTAGTCCTTAGACCTCTTTCCCCAGCCCCCCGCTTCCCCAAGACACCAGGAGAATTCGGAGGGAAGGGAGAGCAGGCCATGCGGGGGAGGGGAGGCACGGCAGGCTGCCTGGTGTCCTCCGGTGTCTGGAGCCGAAGCCCGAGCTCTCGGTCCCCGCGAAGCGAGGCGAGCCGGAGCTGTGCGGTGAATGCAAAGAGCGGGGCGAGCTCCCAGCTCGGCGCCGCTGACGGCGTCCTCAGCCACAGCCCAATGAGAAGAGAGCAGATAATTTATTCTCTAATCCCGGTTCGGGTGCCCGGCGCTGGCGAGTGGCGGGGGCCGGGGACTGGGGGCTGGGGGTGGGGTGGTCTCCTCTTCCTCTCTCCCGCTCCTGCCGGCCGCCCCCTCCCCGCCCCCACCCCGCCCCTGCGGGCTCCCGGCCGCGCACGCACACATTTCCTGACAATTAGCGAGCACACCTTGGCCGCGCGGCCTCCGGCTGCGCCGCCACAGCTTTTGTCTCCCGCCCGCTGCTTGCGAGGCGCGGCGCCGGGGCGCGAAGTTGCCGCTCCACTCCGACGCGCTGCTCCGGAATGCCGGCCGCCTGCCGCCGTCGTGGGGCGCGGAGGGCGGGGAGGGCCTGGCGTGCTGGCCCCGGGGCTGGGGGGCTGCAAAAGAGAGGAGAAGCGGAGGAAAAGTAAGGCAGCGCTGGCCCCTCTTCCTTTGTTATAACCCTGAGTGTGTGCGGGCGTGAACGAGCGCGGGAGTGTCTGCGCGCCAGGATGTGCATATGTGTGTGTGCCTGTGCGCGCGCGCGTGTGCAAATGCGTGCATGAGTGTGCGGTCGGGACCCACCTCAGGGAAGGCGCGAGGCGGTTTTGCCTGAATGAGTTGAACCGCGTCCGGGTCTTTCTTGTCTGCGCAAGAACTCGGGCTTGCGTGCAGGTAGCCGTCCCACTGTCGCCGGCTCTTTCAAGGACTGAGCGCGGAGTTGGTTACCAGATACAAACCTTGAGAGGCACGCAGAGGCCTGGGCCTGGCCTGCAGGGTGGGTGGAGGAGGAGCCGCCCGAGAGGGTCTACCCCGGCCGCAGGGGGCGCGCGAGGGGGTGACTGCGCGCGGCGACCAGGGTCCTCTGGGGCCCTCGGAGGAGCTAGCGGTGCCCTCTGCGAGCCCGAGAAACCTCGAGGCTTTGGAGGTGGCTGGCGGGGCCATGGGAGGAGTGGGGTCGGCGAGGCGAAGTCTGTCTAATGCCAATTCCCTGAAGTTCAGCGCATCGGTTGTCATTTCATACCTTAATGCATATTTATGCCGCGCGGAAATAGGCTTCATAATTAACTCTCGGAGTCATCCGCAGAGGTTAAAGGGACCCCGAAGATTTGTGCATTGATTGGGTACCACCGCGGGGTGTGTGTGTGTGTGTGTGTGTGTGTGTGTGTGCGCGCGCGCGCGCTCGTGTGTGTGCGTGCGCCCCGTGCGAACCCATTGAGAAGAATAATTATTTTTCTCCACTGGAAGCTACAGCAGAAAATCAGACAAGGAGGAAGAGAGGGATTGGAGAGGGAGAGGGGAAGAGAGAGACAAAGGAAGTGAGTGCGAGAGAGGAGCCGGCTTAGCATCTGAACTGTGAGTACTGAGCGAAAACAAATAGGCAGAAAGTGCTGCGAGTCGGCGACCTCTTGGCGGGCTGGGGACTGGAAACAGCAGAGGAGGACTTGCGTCGCCACCCCGGGTTTGGCAAGTCGATGAAGGAAGTCTCTGTGGCATGGGCGTACCCCAGAATGCGGGTTCAGGCATTCACCTGAAAGCCACCGCTTCCCTGCCTCCAGCTGCGTCAGTCTTCGTCCTAGGTCGTGCAAAAAGGTAGCCCCCCACTCTGCCCCCTCCGCAATGCCTTTGTTCCTTCTAAGGGATTTTGCAGCTGGTAGGGTGGGGGGTGGGGGGTTAGGGAGCTCAGGCCCTGTCCTGCACTGCCAGAGCTGAGTGAACACAGGTGGAAGTGCTTCCCTCTTCGCTTTGCTCTGTGCTGTGCGGTGGCATGAGGGAGGGGCTGTAACTAGGGTAGGATCAGGACTTGGTGACACCTGTGCATTTGTTTGCCACTAAGAAGGAAAAAGCAGAGGTGTCAGGGAACCCTGAAGCAGAAGTCCTCAGGAGACCCTTGCTTAGGCAGCTGGGAGAAGCCATATCTGGGCAAAGCCACCAACTCCAGCCAATGCAGAGGCAAACATCTCCAGGCTAGGCGGACAACAGCTACTCCCCCCCCCCCCCACACATCCCAGAAATCCTTTAGTCATTGTGCCTAGAATGTCTAGTGGGACCTTGTGGCCCTGAGCTTGCTTCCCACCCCCTCCTCCTCCCTGAGGTTCTTGCAAACCCAAGAAGGTCGCAGCTAAGCGCCACCAGGAA
>PVKN010008033.1:0-25701 GCA_004027915.1 Capromys pilorides
TCCACTGGTTTATTTGTCTACACTTAGGCAAATCTCACAGTGTTTTATTTGCTAAACCTTCAGAATAAGCCTTAAAAAGCATCTTTATTCAAGATAGTTTTGGTCTTTTAAATGTTAAAATAACAAATTAAGTTATTCCTACAAACAGGATAAAATTCCACTGGAATGTATATTAAAATTGTGCTGACTTTACAGATCACTTTGGAAACAACTTACCATAAAGATATTAAGCCTTTTATCCTATGAATATTTAGAACTCCTTTGCTTTCTCTCAATAACAATCCTGTAATCTTCAATTAAGTTAAATTTATTTCTCCATATTTTGATGCTATTAGGAATATTTAAATGTTTTAATATTCTAATTATTTGTCACTCATCTGAAGCTATTTATCTCAAGTTGATTAAATAGACCCCTGCAGTGAACTTAATACTAGTAATTTGTGGATCAAAGTCACCATGCACTACAGAGAATTTTTTTCAGCCTATTTCTCTCTACTGTTCAGACTGGTTGATTTCTGTTTATTTTCTTCAGTTTGATTCTGTTGGCTTTGACACCCATTCAACTACTGAATGGAATCCAGAGTGTTTCATTTCTCTTATATTTCTCACTTCTATAATTTCCATTAGTCTATTCCTTTACAGTGCCTACTTCCATGTTGAGATTTGTCTATTTGTTCACTTTAAGAGAACTTGCAGTTGTTTTCTGAGGCAATGTTGTGATGGTGCTGTGAACTCTTTGTTAAATAATTTTCCCCACTGATTCATCTCAGTGTGTCAGCAGATTGTCCTTTCTCACGTAAGTGATTGTCCTTGTTCTTAAAGTGATATGTGCTTTGTATTGTATTTGGACATCTTGCCTTTTACATGAAGAGATTCTGAGTTCTGTTTAGTTTGGTTTTAAGTAGGCTCTTACCCTGTATAGGTTTAATGTACAGATCTTGGCCTAGTTCAGTGGAGTGTGGGTCCAGCAAGAGCCTGGCTTTGGGGCCTTTGCCATATAATTACAGCCTCCTAGGATTCTTGCTGATCCTTCCCAGTCCTCCTAGGAGGCTGAGGAATTTCCTTGGCCTCCACCCTCTGATGCCTCAGTGTGGGAAGGCAGTCTCAGGCCCAGGAAGATCCAGAGTGCTTCCC
Source organism: Capromys pilorides (assembly GCA_004027915.1). Taxonomy (NCBI): domain Eukaryota; kingdom Metazoa; phylum Chordata; class Mammalia; order Rodentia; family Capromyidae; genus Capromys; species Capromys pilorides. The sequence continues at coordinate 1,135 of PVKN010008033.1, forward strand.
AAACAAGGCTGGTTGTTAGGATGTAGCCACCCGGTCACCCTAAGGATCTGACAATGAGAAGGGAGGAGACCCTCAGGCCCTCCATGAAGGGGGAGGACTGAGTCCTCATTGGCTGTTTTTGGGGGAATACCAGACCCACATCAAGCCACTGCCTATTGTTCCTCCAGACCTGGGATCCTTAACGACTTCCTCTTTGAGCCTTTAACAGTATTTCCAGCATTTTAACCTTACAGCCACCTGGGAGGGGGGAAGAGAGAGAAAAAAAAAAAAATCACTACACTAACTAGTCTGGACCAGAAGTTCTTTCATTATATGAAGCAATGACAGTCAGTCTTGAAAGTAATTTATTGATTTAAATATAGGTGGGCTATAAAAAGGAAGTAAAAGGGAAGATCGTAAGGCCAGCAAGATAGCTCAGTGGACTAAACATCTGCTGTGGCAAGCACAGGGACCAGGGTTCAATCCCCAGACCCACATTCTGCCTCCAGAGTACGCTGAGCTGGTGACAGAGTCCAGGTGTGGTGGCTCATGCCTGTAATCCCAGTGCTGGAGGCTGAAAACAGGAGGATCACTATGAGTCCAAGCTGTGTAGTGAGACCCTGTACCAAACACATAAAATGAGAAAAAAAAGGGGAAGATTCTTAGAATTGATAGGATCTGAGATTTCTGAGAACTCTCTCTCTCTCTCTCTCTCTCTCTCTCTCTCTCAAAAAAGGAGCTCCCTTTCTCTGGAACACTCCAGCACAGCAGAGGATCATGTAGATTACCCGATAGTGATGTCCTTGTTGTACTCAGGGTAGGGATGGACATGCAAAGGAAATACCAAGGACCCATAGACTACAGCTAGGGAAAAAGAAAGACTACTTTATGGACTAAAGTATCCAAGGACAAGCAAAGAACAGCTAGTAAAAAATAAGTGCAGTCTCTTGATAACAAGAACACATGTTCAGAAAACAGAGAAAATAAGGCGATTGAATTTCTAAACTATACACATGTACACACACACACACACACACACACACACACACACACATACACACACACAGGCACACATACCATCTCAGAGTAGACAGGAACCCATGTCCAAAAACAGGAAGCATAGGAAATACCAGCTGAGAAACTGCCGACTTGGCACCCACGCTGCCCGCCTCTGACCCTTGTCCTATTTTAAATCAGTGACGCACAGTTGTGCTTTCCTTTTCTGCACCTGAAGGGATGACTTCAATCTAGCCTGAAGAGATGGAGTTATTTTTGGACCTGGGTCTGTTGTATTTTGCTTCTGCCTGATCATTTGATCTTTCAGAGCTAAGCAGGTGTTGTGGGGACCATTCCACCTGGAGTCCCACCAGAGGGAACCTGATTGCTTCACTCCCTTGCTGCCTTGGTGGCAATGACAAGGAGGCTAAGGATGGCGCGTGGCTCTGCCTGTCCACCTGTCACAGGTGCGCTCCATACCAGGTTATAGCCACCTGGCAACATGGTTCTTAGGCCAAATCACTTTTCCCCCACTACCTTGCTTTCCCTGGAAAGCATGAGATCATGAGAGTCCCAGTTTAGGTGTTTGTTTTTGCTCTGAAAGCTGTCTTTTGAGCACATTACCGTTCTAATCCTTCATGTCTCAAGCTGCCGTATGGTAGTCTCCTCTTATCCATGGGGAATACATTCCAACACCTCCAGTGTATTGCTGGCTAAAGCCATGAGAAGGACCAAACCCTGTGTATGTCATGTTATTTTTTTTCTGTACATATATATCTACAATACGGTTTAATTAGGCAAATAAGAGATTGGCCATGCTGATAATAAAACAGAAACACATACAATAAACACTATAGTAGAACTACTACTCTCATGAAACAAAATAAAGGTTACAAACACTGTGATACTATGAGCATTGATCTAATGGCTGAGTGACTGACTGGCAGGTAGCTTATAAGGTGTGGATACATTGAACAAAAGGATGAGTCACAACCCAGGCAAAGCAAAGGTTATCATATTCCTCAGAGCAGTCCACAGGTTAATATTTATACATTGTTTCTTTCTAGAATTTTCAACTAAATATATTTAAGTCACAGTTATCCATGGGTAACCACGGAAAAGGAAATGGTAAGTAACAAGGGTGTTCTTGTTGAGATCTAAAACTTCCCCCAAGAGGCACATTGTATGCAAGGTTTGGTTGTTAGCTGGTAGGCTATGCAGAATGATTGGATCACCACCGGGATTTAGTAAGTGGATTAGTCCATTGATAAATCCACTAGCTAATGGGCTCAGTAGGAGGTGGGGCCTAATTGGCTTAGGCAGGTCATGCAGGGTGTGATGCCCATGTTCTGTCACTGAGCCCTTTCTTCTGGGTCTCTGCCTTTCTGCTTCCTGGCTGTCACAAGGCCAGTGGTTTTCCTCTACCACACCTCCTGCCATGAGGTTTCTGTCACAGGCCTGAAAGCAACAGAGCCATGGACTGCAGCCTCAGGAACTATGAGCCAAAGTCAATCTTTCCTCCTCCCAATTGTCATTCTTGTGAATTTTATTATATGGACGAAAGGCTAACACAGGGGACTTAGCAGGTCCCCTTGGGGGTGCCCTTTGGTCAGAAAGAACAGGATACTGTCAAGGATGCTTTTGTCTGTCTGTTGGTTCCAGCTATCTCCTGAGACCAGCCCAGCACATACGGGAGGTAAAAACAAAGCACATGAAACTCATCTGTTCACCATTTCTCATTTCTTGATGCTTCTTGTCAGTCTACCTTCTTTTCTCCCAGATGTTTAAGTTATCATTGTTTCTTGAAGAGTTTCCAGGGCACTCAGCAGTATTTAGAGGAGCAGAGCAGGGAGAAGTGTATGCTCTTATCTTGTTCTGGCTCCAGAAGTCAGCAGAGCCTGTTAAAAATAATAATAATAATAATGTTGCAGGCATGTTTTCCTTTCCTGGGTGATTTTCCAGAAAGCAGAAAGAGCGCTATCAGAGGTGCCTGCTATGATCCGAGCTCCACCTTCTGCTTTCTTACAAGAGGTCAATTGCACTAATCCCCAGTTGCATTTCTCTGAGCCTGCTCTGGATTTAGTCAACAGGATATTGAATTACTTTTGAAAACCTAAACAGATTATCACTTATCTCCTGGACTGCAAGTTGACCAGTCAGGTCAATAGCTGTTTTCTGAGAGCTCTTTCCATTCCTTGCCCAGGGTCCTGGACTGGACCTTCCTTGAGGGCCCAAAGGTTGCCGCTCCATTATCTAGAAAGGAGCTGGAAGCTCTTTAACTCCGAATGTTTAGCTGTACCAATAAAGACTTCTGATGGCTGTGTTTTCCTTATTTCTGTCCTGGACCCTTGCCTGACACAGACAGGATGGGCTTTCAGCCCAGTGACTTGCGGGCAAGTGTTATATTAAAAACTTGGAGTTAATGTTTTAAATTAGCCAGCAACAATACACCAGGCAGGACCCGATGGGCCAACTGATAGAAAACCCTGCCACTCCCTTTAAAAAAAAACTGCCCTTTCCTTCACCAGATAGATAATCCTCTGGTTTTCTTTTAGGTAACCGGATAGGGGACCCCACAGAAAATTCAAATTTGTTGAATATCTTTACCTTAAAAACAATGTTTAGGAACAAGTGAACTGGGTTGAACAGGATTCATGTCCCTCTTTTTGGGTCCTGTATCGCCTCCATGATTTGAAAGACTTCTATAAAATGAAAATATATATACCAAGATGTGTAACGAAAACTGTGAGTTTGCTTGATTTTTGGCTTACATCAGTACAAAGATTTATATCATGCGATCAATAATAGAAACCTTTGAAACGGGACAGTGACATCCTTAAGATGAACTGAATGTGCAAATATAATCCAACACGCTTTCAGATATATTATTGTGTGGGTTTCTCTCTGCTTCCTTACATCCCTTTGCTTCCACTCACTGTATCTTTTTTTTTTTTTTTTAATTGTTTAAAACAAATATCATTTTCTGGTTCCACATGAAAAGTTTATTGTTTGAGTGCAGGGTTAAACAAAGGTTAATAAATTAACATAATGATTTGACATACGAGCTGCTTGACTCTCAGGTTTATTAAAGAACCAGACATTATGTACAAGCCACTAATATATTAAAATGTTTTATTCACTTCATCATTATTTTAAAATCAGCATGAAAGCATATTTAGTCTTTACTTATAACCTTAATTGTTTGGGTAAAACTGGAAGCCCTGTGAGCGTCTTTCATTTATGACATGAATGGGAGACTCACAGTCATCTACAACTCCAGTAGAAAATGTGATTACAAAAGTTTACACAAAACACCAATTCCCCAGACAGACGTGACCCGTACAGAGCCAGGAACACATCCTCTCAGTCTCTGAAAATATTATTTTCCCTCTTAAAGGCAAAAGAGGAAGAAAGCAAAGACACGAAAAAGGTGGCCACTTTTGCCTACCTCCGAAAAAAACCAATGTCGTAGAACAACAATAATAAACTAATTGGCGAACAAAGAAAGCGGTTTTCCCTCTAGTTTCTTTTGAAGCGAAGCTCCTTTTACTTTTTTTTATTTTGGGAAACCTACAAATGGAGGCTTCCTTGGAAACGGGTGAGTTTGGTGGAGTTTCAAAACTCAGAAGATAAACAAGGCAGTAGGTTTCCCTGCCCTCCCCCACCAGCCCCTGTAAATAACCCCAAGCCACTGTCTGGGCCTCTCTCTGCTCTTCCTGTCCATGGGGTGGGGGCAGGGCAGCTGGGGGTGGGGGTGGGTAAAGGGAGTGGGGGACAGGCAGAGTGAGAGAGGGGGAGTGGGGTGGGCTCATCTCCAGTGAACCGGCTGGGGGTACCGAATGCCACACGCATGCCTGCACACACAAAATGTACATGGTGGAGCCAAGCAAGAGATCTGTTTAAAAAAAAAAAGAAGAAAGAAAGAAAGAAAAAGTACTGCTACATCAGCAAAAAACCAGTCGTGCTCTTTCTCGGTTTGATGTCAGCTCCCAGTCCTGGCTTGGAATTGCCCACAGCGATATTGGGTCCCTGCCCACTGGGCAGGCAGAAAGCTCTCCCTGCCAGCACCCGGCTTTTAATAAAACAGGATGCTGTCCCCTCACCAAGACTGATCCTGAGAACAGCCCCTCTCCCTAAGAACTCCCTCCCCAAGAAAAAGCAGCAGCAGACCCGGGGCCCCTAAGTCACGGGGACCCCTCCCTGGCTGCTGAGCCCTGGCGCCCGCTGCCCCCTGTGGGTTCTCGCCCACTGCGAGAACGCGCCTGCCGTGGCCTCTAGCGCTGTGTGTGCATTTCGGTGCACGCAGGGGCTCGGTCCGGTCTTCAGGGTCGGCCAGCACTGATTTTAAAGCGAGGAGCCGACCTCCACGGACGGATGAAGACCTCTTACGCCCAGCCCCGTGCAGCCGGCTCAGTGAGCCACGCTGCTTCTGTCCTTGGACCTCACTTCTTGTCTCGAGGTGACAACTTCTAGAGAGCATTTGGAAAGAGGTTCACTCTGCTATGTGTTCGCCTCGCAATTGGGGTCCAATAGAGAGGTCCCGTCTGAGGCAGCTGTATCTGATTTTTTTTCCAGCTGGTTTGGACAAAAAGTCCAAATCAGGGGCTGAGACTCGGGTGGGGGGGTGGGGATGGGGGTGGGGGTGGGGCGCCTTCCAAGCCCTGGCTCTTGTGACAGCGCAGCCGACCAGTACACCATTCTCTTACCATAGGGCGGTAGAGCCATGACCTAAAAGTCCCACCGTGCCGGCCCCACTCCCGGGACGCACTGAACCAGTGGCTTAGACTGGCGGTGGTGGCTCGCACCTTAATCCCAGCATTTGCCAGGCTGAGCACAGAAGGACCACAAGTCAGACCTGTGTAGCAAGATCCTGTAGACCTTGTACTAAATACATTAAAGAGTAAGTAAAATAAAAGTCCTCCAGACCCCACTGGGACCTTTCCAGCCCCTGCTGTCCTACCCAGCAGTGCAGATACGGAAAGGGCATCGCCGGCAGGGAGACAGGCACGTCGTGGGCGTGTGGGCCTACGTGACCTCGGCGGAGCCAGAATTCCAGCACAAAAGACAAGTCATTGTCACTGGAAATCTGGATTCTCCCTCCAAATCTGCTCTGGTTCCTGTATGTGTAATTCAGCTGCCTCACTCATCAAATGCAGAGCAGGCTGGTTCTGAGGAGGAAGGGATCCAGCTCTTAACCTGTTGTTACTTTGTCACCGGCATCCACGGGGCCTCTGGGAATCGCTCGCTGCACTTTCCTCCCGGGCCCAGCTGTGACAGCCCAACCCGCCCAACCCGAGCATCAGAGCCAGCGGGTGAGCAAGAGCCCGCGGGGCTCCTGAGGCCTCCTCTAGCTCTGCCAGCCTAGGATCCTTTGAGGCCTACCCTGCTCTATTCCTATTCCCTTTGAAGTTTTAGGGGAGGAAATGGAAGGACCTGGTGTTCCAGGTGGTGTTTTCGTTCCTTCTTTCACTTGAAGTTTTGTGACTTTGGAAAAGAAAAAAAGAGAGGAAGTCTACTGAGGGAATATCTGGGCACGCGGACCGTGTCAGAGCCGGGAACCCTGTCTCCTGGACCGCGGCCCAGATCCATTCCAGACTAGCGGGGGTCCTGGCAGGAAGTGGAAAGCACAGGCCAACATCTGAGAGGAGCAAGCCAGGGTGACCAGAGAGACTTCAACAGCAACTTCAGAGGGAGGAATGGAAAAAGCCCAAGTCAGTCCAGTCAGAAGGGGTGTAGCACGGCACAAGAGTCTCAGCGAAGGTTCTTCACAGAAGAAGAAACCGTTCTCGCTGACTCAGCGCAGAGGGGGAGGTGCTAGAAGCCATGACTGGGTTTCTGGGGTCACCAGGGAAGCCAGAGTCAACTGGAGAACCAGGTTCAGCCCAGGACAGGAGCCCTGCTCTGTCAAGAGCTCTTGTGAGAAACACAGTTGCTATTGCTGCTTCTCAGGCTCCTGAGCCCAGCTCAGTTCAGCAGTGCTCTGGGGCGGGGGAGGGGACAGTGTGGGCCACACTGGAGGCATCAATCTACTTCCATGAAGAGAGATCACCCAGCTTTGCCAGTTTATGAAGACTATGCCCAGTGGCAGAGGTAGAGCTGGAAAAACTGGCAAGGTGCTGGATTCCAGGCTAATGAAGAGGCCACGCCTAGCAGTGTATGTGACCAAGAAGCGTCACACACTCTCAGGAAGCGATGAGACAAGTTCAAGAGCCTCTTTCAGAGAAACGGCAAGCAAATGTGAATTCTAGCACAGCAGGCCAGCTGGGCAGAGCTGAGGGGTGACCCCGAGGTCAGTTACCAGGTGTGGATAGCCCAACCCGCAGGCAGGTGGAGGTCAAAGGGTGAAGACAAGGTCTGTGAATTACGAGCTGTCCAGGTGGAGCTAGGGAGAGCAAAAGAAGGAGTCCAGGGGTGTCAGAGCAAAGAGTCTGAGTCAGGAGTGTCCAGGCCGAGGTGAACGAGGGAGTACGAGGCCGGGACCGGCGCACCAGGCACGGGTCCATCTAGCCTGATTCCGGTGGGGTCTGTGAATGAGTTCAGGGTTCAGCACAGCTCCGGTTCTCAGAGTTAGGCACCAGGCTCACACACAGAGTCTCGCCTCTCACCAGGGCTGTGTTCTCCTGGGGGCTGTGGCTGCCACCGCTGTCTCACCACAAGGCACAGTTGTTCTATGGACAACAGTATAACTCTGAACCCGGCTGTGCCTAACGTCAGTTCTACCTTTGCTTTCCATTTGATGGGAATCTTGGGAAATTCTCCGAGCAAAAGATGCTCTTTGTGTGTTTTTAAACCAGGTTGAGTCGGTTTTTCCAGCAGATAGAGCTACAAAGCTTTGCAATAATAGGTAGATCGTAATATTAATATTAACTACAACTAAGCACTTTCCCTTTATCCCTATAATGTCTCCAGGAGGTAAATGCTATTAATGTACCAAAACTTGATTTGTGGAAACTGAGGCAGAGGTCCTAGTGCTTCAAAATATTAACCCGGAGGACAGTGGCTAGGGAGACTCACGTGTACACAGATCCCGGGTGAGACAAGAGATTTAGTTGGGGCTGGGGGACACATCAATTTCTGCTCATATAATAGTTGATTATCCTGAATAATAATTTCTGTGAGTGACAAAAAGAGAGGAAACACTTAGGAAAAAAACAGTGTGACTGAGAAGGGTGGTCACTGATCTTTGAATTATAAAAATGCAACCCCAAAATACACAAAGGAGATGCAGAACCAGGGAAAATAACAGGAGGAGCCTGAAGCTGTGAGCTCCGCTCCCGAAGCTCAGGCCCGGGGTGAACATGGCTACAGACAAGAACACAGCATCAGAAGGGATTCTCAGAGGTCTTCAAGGAGTAGATGCAGAAGGAATAGGGCTTTTCAGGGAGAAAGTATTAAAATGTCCAGGCCTGATAAAAAGGAACCAGGCCCACGCAATGGCAATTTAGCTGTACTCTTTTCTAGCTAAAAGAAGTGTTTGTCAAAACCAGAGAACCCAGGTCCACGAGAAGCTGATGCCCAGGAACTTGCAGAGAGTCCAAGTTCATAGCTTGGGGGTGAGAGGAAAACCCCTGGAAGACCCCACAGACACACAAGTGTTAGACACTGGGGAGCCCACCCCCCTGCAAGGGACCCATTTTTGAAATTTGTAAGGATGGAGGGTTGTTTGAAGGAAAACGCTGAGGGAATATTCTGGAATTATTGGCTATGTAGACTGAAAGCATTTCAAAAGGAACATAGGCTGTAGCATGCGTTCCATACACTCAAGAAAACCCCCAATCTGTTGGGGTGAGTTGGTGAAACAGGAGAATCAGGCAAGCACTGAACAGCTAAGTAGTGGACAAAGGGTTTGAGGATATTTTTACTTCTGAGAGGGAGGCATCTGGATCAGGAAAATCAGATAAGATGCATTCCTAGCTAACTAGACAATGATGCCCAAATGGAATGATGAATTGAGGTTTTGTGCAGAGGATTCCTAGATTAATTCTGTCTTAGCTAATTTTTACTCGTTGCTGGGACAAATACCTGACACTCAAAATGAAGGAAGGAAAAGTTTATTTAGCTCACAGCTACTGGAGGTTTCAGTCCATACTCAGCTGGATGCAAGGCAGAGAGGCACAATGCAGAGGCCAGCAGTTCATGGTGGCGGAACAGCAACAATATGATAACAGAGGCAACGGAACAACCTGGGCAGCAGAAAGCAACAGCTTGAGTCTGTCTCTCCATCTCTCTGTCTCTCTTTATATTACATTCAGGCTCTCCGCCTCAGCCTGTCTGCCTTAGGCTATACCCATAATCCCAGAAGGACTCAGACCCATAGTCCCATCTGTGCTAAAACACATAATCCCAGTGGATCATGCATGAGTCAAATTTCAAACTCTACAAGTCCCCGCCCCATGATTGCATGAGGCTTTGGGGGGGACAACTAGACATAAACCATAACACATGCCAAGGGCCATGTCTCCCACCAGCCCAACCTAGCAATGTCCTGGGACATAACCAGCAGGGTACTGAGCCAAGTGGTTAGTTCATTGTTATGCATGAGTGAGTTGCAGTTTGTGACGCACACAGGGCAGTGGTGAGCGGGAGACCAGGGCTGGGACCACCCTTAGCTGCTACCATCTCTGCGTGGTGCCCTGACTTTGCAGATGCAAGACCTCAATTCCCACCTCAAGTCTCCATGGGAGTCTGTTACTTGGGCCAAGTCACACCAACCAATTTGAACCTCAGTTTCCCCACCTATAGGCTCAGTTTTCAAAATCTGGAAAGACTTAACACATTTTTGTGCAGAATACAAGAGTAATTACATACTGAGAATGACAATAAATGTAAGGACTCACTTGACCACAAAACACTCTAGCACATTTCAAAGAGTGGACTAGGAGGCCCCAACCAACAGCAGCATCAAAAAAGCCTCAGCTGTAACAGAGGTCAAGAAAAATACCAATAATTTAAAAAGCCGCATAGAAAACATGCCAGGCAGGGCATGGCTCTTCGGGTAGTTGCTTATATGCAAATGAGATTTGGGAGGAGCCCAGATGTCCAAGAGTAACACGTAAGAGAGCTGAGGAACCAGAGTGACCTATGGACTAGAATGAAGCCCAGGAGCCTGAGAAGTAGACTCATGAAGTTTACTGACTCTTGGGAATACACAAGGAAAGGTACGATGCAACACGAGAAGCCAAGCACTAAGTACTGTCTACGTGACGGCTATGGCTATGTAGAGGTGCTCGTGAGAACTAGAGCCATCGGCAGGCCTTACGGAGAGATGCTTTCTCTAAAAGTCACATCCCCAGCAGCCCCAGAACCAAAGAAAATCCAGTGGTTTTCATTGATGCTGTTCAAGAACAGGATGTGAGTGTTAGAAGCCCATGTGGCTTTGGCTTGTATTGATGGATGCACGATATTCACTGGGTGTGATCCTCACGGACTGGTACTCGCATATCAGGCGTTACACACCTGGTAATTGGACAATGAGACAGGAACTCATCTAAGTAACCGGTGTAACAAGCTGGTAACAGGTGTAGCCATCCAGTACTTCCACGCAAAGCTCTTGAAAGGGAAATTAACAGTGACTTCTACATAGATTACGAAATGAAATACAAAACTGATCACATTGGGCAGCTAAAAATAAATAAATAGTTGTCTGTGCCTGGGAGGAATACAAACTTCCTAAGCATAAAAGTAATGCAAATAGTTACAGAGAAAAACATTGATAGGTACAAAAAATGCAAATTTCTGATTCCTAAATCACTATAAAAAATTTAAAGGCAAAAAAAAAAAAAAACCCTCAGGAATATATATGACAAATAGTCATCTAACTGTATATCCATACATATACAAGGGTATGTACATAGGACAAGAACAGAAAAATGGGCAAAAACTATATGAACCATAAAGAAATGCAAAAGATCTATAAAAAAACAGAAAGACACTCAAACTCACAGACAACCAAAAATTGCAAATAAAAATACTAAGCTAATACTTCTCTTTCAGAATGACTTTTGTGGTTTCTTTTGTGCTATTATAACACAAAACCTGAGGCTGGAAACTTTATAAAGAAAGGAGATTTACTTAGTTTACTGTTCTGGAGGCTGAAGAGTGTGACACTGGCAGCTGCTTGGCTCTGCAAAGAGACACAAGAGGGCTTCAAGGAAGAGTCAGTCTCCACGCAGCAACCCATTTTTTATGGGAACTAATCCAGTCCCAGGAGACCTTGCCCACTCTCAGGAGAAAACAGGAATCCATTCATGAGGGCGGAGCCTCATAATCTGATGGTCTCCCACTAGGCCCCGCCTTTTAAAGGCTCCACCACCTTAATGCAGCCTCACCAGGGCCAGAGTTTCTAACACACCACCCCATTGGCCCCATCCTGTAGCACTCAACTCCCACTATTTCACAGCATTAAGCACACGAGAAAGTTAAAGCACACAGGGGCCAGGGCCAGGCCAGTGATGTGGGTGGGAAGCCCCTCGAGGCTGTTCCCATGGTGGCCCCTGAGCCATTACTGTCCTTGCCCATAAATGGAAGACAATCATCATTCCAGGTCACAGTACTGCAAGAGGTGGGGCGGGGCTTATTCTAACCTAGGGGTGAGGTCAAAGGGATCCTTAGGTAACTAGAAGCGAGCTATCGTGGTCAGACAAGCCGTGTTCTACGTGGGTACCAAGTACACTGTGGAAGATTATTTCCTAGTGAACAGCACTGTAGATGCCATCCTCCTAATACTATAAAGGAAAATACGCATATAATTTTATATACATGGAAAATCACATTTTGGGTTCTTTATTTTTAGTAGCTAGCTCTAGTGATGGGCTTGCAAGTGATCTTTTTTTTTTTTTTTTAATTAATGGTTTTTTTTTTTTTTTTTTAAAGAAAAAACATAAGGACAGAATTTGGAAATCGGTACTGATACCAAACAGACTGCTCCCGAAGCAAGCACTCCTCTGGTACACACTGAGAATGGCAGCTGGCGTGTTTAGACTGCCCGACACCTCCTGTGACCCTAAACAGTGGGAGGAAATGGCTCTGTGTGGCCTGGCAGAGATAGGGCTCCTGGGGCCTGCGACACCTGTCTGCACATACTTGATAGATGCCTGCACGAGGAGTGTCTTGATTTTGTCCTTGCCAACAGCTCATCGCCTGTCTCTCTAGGACAGGACCCGCTAGCAGGACGTCAGAGCGTCTGGACAGACTTGGAGCGTCGTGGGGGGCCTCAGGAAGACCTCGCTGTTGGTGGGCATCTCTGCCCACTCGGGCTCAGACACAGCCGCCTGCAAGCTCGTGGAGCAGACTTCCATTCCACGTGGGATTTGGGCTCGCTGTCTTCCCTCCTTCCCTCCCTCCCTTCTTTCCCCACTTCTGACCTAGGTTTTCTCCCCTAGAAATCTCTAGACTCTTTCTACCAAGAAGGTAGCGCTCTCTCCCGGACATCCATGTCAGCGCCTAGGTGGGGTGGGTGGAGGAAAGTTCAAGCCGGAGCGAACAGAAAATTCAGCAGATGGAAAAGGTCACGTTTCCCAGAGTAGGAAGGAAGTACTTCTCTCTGTGTTCAAGTTTGCATCAAAATGTCCCTCTAAAATTTCGCGTGATCGTAGGTAGGACCTTTGAAAACCAGGGGAATTATGAGGCCGTTACTGCAGGCTTGCAACCAGAGGGCAGGGCTGGCGGGAAGGGGCGGGAGGCTGCATCGTCCCGCGCAGCCCCTCCCTGGGCCCTCGGCTTCCTGTCCGACGTGGTGTGAACCGCTGCTGCCCTGCCTTGGCGTCAGCCCACGACAGAGCGACATGTGAGCTGCAATAAACCTCTCCGTCCTTAAACTGTGGTATCAGATATGATGCTTCATGGGTGGGAAAGTGAAGTACATACACCATAAATGAGGCCACTGGGGCATCTCCACACGTAGGGACTCTGAGCTGGCATAGCAAGACGCATCGTTCTTTTAAAAGCATTGCTGGCTGGGGGAGATAGCTCAGCAGTCTAAGCACCTGCGCTGCAAGTGCCACAAGGACTGGGGTTCAATCCCCGGCACCATATGCAGTGCCGGCCACTGAAGCTGGGCTTGGTGGTGCACTCCTGCAATCCTAGCACTGGGGACGCTGAGACAGGGGGATCACTATGAGTTCAAGCTGTGTAGAAAGACCCTGTACCAAATACATAAATAAAGATTAAAAAATAAATAAGTAAAAGCATGGCTATTCCCCACAGCAGGAAGCCTACAGGAGGAACAGGTACAGGCCAGGATTTGCGATAGGCTAAAGATAATGTTGCATATCCACGGGGACATATGAAATATTTGGTGCATCGTATGGGGGCAAAGGGGCTGCTCTCTGGAAAAAAGTAGATTGGAGGCCAAACTATAACTCACACTGTCCATATAAATCAAGTGTTTAAATGTAAAAAAGTGGAAGCCATAAAAATACTCAAACAAAACAATAATTTTTTTTTTTCTTGTCTTTTTGAGACAGGTTCTTGTTATGCAATTCAGGCTGGCCTTGAGCTCACTTTTGTAGTCCAAGCTGGTCTCGAACTCACACCAGTCCTCCTGCCTAAGCCTCCCAAGTGCTGGAGTTACAGGCATGAGCCACCACGCCCAGTGAATAACTTTTTATTTTCCTGTGTATAAATGTAACATACAAAACTAAAAAGGGAAAACTTGATGAAAATAACTACATTTAAAAAAAAATCAAGTTTGTAAGCAAGGCATAATGGCACACACAAGTGATATAAACCCTCAGGGATCTGAGGCAGGAGGATGGCCATAGGTTCAAAGCCAGCCTGAACTAGCTAGTGAGGCCCTGTGTCAACAGAAACACAAAAATGAACAGAACCAAAATCAAGTTTGTCTGCATGGCCAAACATACCATAAGCAAACACAAAAGGCAAATGCAAACTTGGAGGTAGAAACTATTTTAAATTGCTATCTCAGACAAGGTACAAATATCATGGTTATAAAATACCCAAGGGTTATCTCACCACAGCCTTTAAGCATCCGAGGAGATGGCCAATGTTGTTTACTCGCAGACAGATGCCACTGGAATCTACATAAAGGGACCATTTTTAATCTCTCAGGCTGTGGAATTCTGCTCACCTGCTATGCAACACAAGGTGTTAGGAGCAGGTACGCATGTATATCCTAGTTGTTCGCAAAGTAGCGTGACTACAGTGGAGGGCAGTTTGACAATATCCGTCAAGACTGCAAACACACTCACTGCTCTGCTTGGGAATTGAGCTGCTGCGAATTTGCTACGGATCCTGGCATGCAGGTGTGAGCCGCCTGCGCCCGGGCTATTGAGGCAGCATGGCTTGTATTCACTAAAGACTAAACACAAGCCAAATGTCTAACAGTCTGCAACTGGCTAAATAAACAGAGGGGTGGCGTGCTGCCCTTTGTGTAGCAGAACCGAGGGCCCCAGCTGTGTGTGCTGAGAACCGTCCCAGAAGATGCCAAGGAATCAGAGAACGGGGCTTGCTTCCAGGGAAGGAGGTGGGATCCCCGGGCAATCGGGGCGGGCGGTAGAAGATGCTTCTCCCCACCCCGATGTGGATCTTTGACTTTTTGGACTGTGTGCAAAGATGATCTATTAAAATACATTTAAAAGTCTAAAATCTAAAACCTGCGTCCTTCGTTCTGCCCCGGGCACGGCCAGGTACAGCAGGCTGGTGGCTGAGCACCTAGTCAGACACCACCCGCTTTGTCTTCTTGCCAGCTACATTGCTTGGCCAGAGTCCAAGGGGTGGAGATGGTGGAGGAGGTCCTGCTCGGCCTCAGTTGTCCTTGATGTGGGTCCACGTCCGAGTTATTGGTAGCACCGCTTCAGATCGGGGGCCAGCTAGGAGGGCTCCGTCTAGCTGTATTCAAAGGCATGCGCCAGCAACACAACACCCGTAGCTTCCCCAGATCCTCTCAGAGAGAGGCAGAGAGGAGTGGTGTGAAATTTTAAATAACCAAAGCATTACTGTTGCTGGCCAGGCTCAGGAATTCAGAGGTGTTAATTGGCGGTGAAGGCGTTTATGACCAGGGACCTTTTCACAACTCCTGGTCACCTCATTTTACTTCTCCTCCATGCAGGTTTAAAAGAAAACCTCACAATTTTCCCTTATTTCCCCCATCCCAATTAAAAATAAACTGGTGCCAGGTGTGGGGGGTGAGCGCGCTGTGGCCCCGACGCGCCTGCCAGAGACACAAGTGTGCGGTGGCTCTGTGTCTGTCAGTGTCACCACACTCCGGCTTCTGGCCTGAGCCTGCGTTTGGATCAGCAAACAGCTGTGGGCGACCGCATCGTGCCAAGCCCCAAGTGGGCCGGGCTTGGCGCCGCTGCTTCGGATCCTCCATCACAGGCCCACGGCGGAGAACAGACTTGTTTCTGGCTTCGCAGAGGGGTTGGCAGAGCCAGCTCCCAGCTGTCACTCTGGGGAGGCGGCAGCTTGGCTCTCGGACCTGGCCTGCTGCCTGGGGATATTACCAGTGAGTTCCCTCATCCCTGGGCACAGGCTGCAGGCTCTGGGCCCCTCTGCACTGGAGCTAGCAGGTCACTGTCTGTGGGTCCCCTCTTCATGTTTCTTGAGGTCCTGACACTAATAGGGTGGCCCCAGGAGGCCTGAGCGAAGGACTGGTCCCTCCCGCACAGCCCTGACAGCCATGTGGACATGCATGGTCACCAAACCTTTTAAAGGTAGCTCACCTTTGAGCTATCTTTGTGTCCGCTTGTGTGCTGGGCTTTGTGTGTGCGTGAATGCACACAAGGGTATGGATCAGTGTGGGTGAGAGTGTGTGCACAGGTGCATCCGGTACCCACGAACACCAGGCTAACAAGAGCACCCTCTACAGCTGCCCACACCTTCTCCAGGTTGGCCTAGAACCCTGTTCTGAAATTAGTCCACTCCTCTGACTTTTGGACAGGGAAAAGTAAGGAGAAAAGCAGGTGCTAGTTATGCAGGACCCAGCCCCCCAGGCGTGCAGGGTGGAAGCAGGCTGGTTCTTCTGGTGGAGATGCTGTCTGGCCAGCAAGGGGGCATATGTCTTCCTACCAGGGGGCATTCGATTTGGCTCAGAGGGGAGGGATTCTCTTGGGCGAGGCTGAGCAGGAGGAGCAGCTCACGGTATTTCTAGTTAAGCGCTGATGTGGGAGGGCTTTCTGAAAGGAAGAAGAGAGGGAATGGACCGGGTGTAAGGGCGCTGGAGGAAGCCCTGGGTAATGCATGGTGAGTAAAAACACAGAACGCTCACCTCAAACAATTGTTTCTTTCCTGGAGGCTACATTTACAGGCAGGTAGCCAAAACCCACATTAGGATGAGAAATGTAATCTGTTTATAATAAGTTTGCAAACTGCCCCTCATTGGCGCCGTGCGCGCGCAGGGCACCGCAGGCCAGGAAGACACTGCCCCTGGCCTGCTGTCTGGGGCAGGCGCACTAGGGCTCGCAGGGTGCTGTTTGTGAACCCCAGTCCTCCTTTCACCTTTCTCAATCACTTCCCTCTGGGCCAGATAAACAGGTTCCCAGAGACGGCAGCTGGAGTGGCAGAGAGCCAAGGCAGGCTGCACCTCCCTCCTTGATTGGAGCCACTGCCACTTGTGTGACAGGGACTCAAAGCGAGCTCCGCAGGTTGGAAGCACCCCACAGGTCACCTGGTGCCAGCCATGTAGGAATCTGGGTCCTTGCAAATACCCTCCTGCAGATGCTCGGTTGTCCCAGGGAAGACAGCAGACTGGGGCACTCTGGGCTGTCCCTGCTCCCTCGGGCACTGTTGTCATTCCATCAGGGTGAACTTTCTGGGTCAGGGCACCTCCCGCTTTCTAGAACAATAGTGGCTAGAAACAGCAGCCAGCACTAACCAAGCATTTATTGTGAACCTGGCATTGTCTCCCTGTGCCCACCCACAACCCAAGGGAGAGACCATTATTAATCATTCTACAGATGTGGAAATGGAAGTATAGAAGGTTCTGGCAACTTGCCAAACTCTCAGCATTCACTGTGACACCTCGTTTTGAATGCAGGCTTTTCCACCCTAGCATCTAATCCCCTTCCTTCATCCCCCATAGTTCTCCCATCTCCTGGAGTTCCAGAGCCGAACATCCCAGAACCAGTGCACGTCCATTTCCACCCCCTCTTCTCTCCTAGAGAACAGTTTTATTCTGAAATCCTCCTTCTGACCTCTGTAAACTCTGATCCACAAAGGATACTCCTTCCCTCAATTCAGAATACAGCAAACAATAAGTGTGGTGGCTAAAGAAAAGAGAATCAGAGTCAGACGGACCCGGCCCGCCATTCTGCATGTGCTTCTTACCAACCTTGGGCAAATTACTCAACTTTTCTAAGTCCCCAGTGTCCCTCTGTTAAAATGGGAACTACAGGTTGTGCAAGAACTAAATAAGATAAAACCTAAGAGCTTCCAGGCTGTGTTTGCAGGTAGCAGACAGCTCTGCTGACCTTGTGGTGATGAAAGCGACATGTCTAGGAGGACATGGGGTGGATGTCCCACCACCAAGTTTTCACTCCTTCCCAGCTTCTGACTGTAGAACTCCCCAGCACCAGGAGAAACCTCGCTTGAAGACCTTCCAACCACAGGCCCAGGAAGTCATCTTCAGGATGTAGCTCACTAACGTGGCTCCATTTCCTGTGGGGATGCACCTGTAGAGGGGAGGAAGGGCTGGTGGGAGCCGGGCGGTGCAGGGGATGACAGGACCGAAGGACGCATAGTGAGCCCAGAGCTGGATGGAGGACTCGGCCACCAGGAACTGACCACAGAGTCTCGGCCAGCAACTTCCTCTCTGAGCTTTAGGTCTTCCCCCTGTCTTCCGTGGCTGACCGGGGAAGCTGCCTCAGCAACACACTGGTTGGCTTCTGGCCAAGTATCTTTAAGGACCTCCACCTATGCCTGAAGGGAACAGTCGTTGGCCCTTAACGTGGCCACTAATGGTCTTTCAGAGTTGGTTCTTCATTTCAGGTAAGGCCCTCCAGAAAAGCTTAGAAAGAACCTACAAAAAAAATCACAAGGTGATTCCGATCTACCCCTTTGAGGTGGCCTGGAATAAACTGTGATAGTTATCATACTAAATTCCCACACAGAGGCATTGTGGGCCACCACTGTCTGAATGGTCTATGTGTGAAGAGGCATGACTTTGAGTGGAGCCTACCTAGGCATGCGCCATCTCTACGTATCATCACGTAAAATCTTTCCTGTTAGAATCTGTACACGTTTCCCAACGAACGCCCATGCTCTCTTCATTCAGGAGCCACTGCTTTGGCAGTGATGCCCTGCGCTCTTTTTACTTACTGCACTAATAAAGTTTTCTTTGATCCTTGTTTCCTGCTTGTGTTTGTTGGCATTAGGTTCAGCTGCATATTGACTCCAGGAGTGAATACACTTCAAAGATGTAGATCTAAGCCAGGAGCGATGCCTGTAATTCCAGCACCTTGAGACGCTGAGGTGAGAGAACTGTGAATTCGCATTCAGCCTGGGCAACTTAGCAAGATGTTGCCTCAAAATAAAAAAGAAGGGCTGGGGACGTAACTCAGTGCAAAGGCCCTGGGTTTAAGCTCCAAAACCTTGGTCGTGACGTAGTGGCTACCTCCACGTCACTGGACACATTCGAAATTCGAAGGAGGACTCCCAGAACTGCTTCTTAGAGGGGTGAGAGGGTTGGGATAGGCATGTTTGGAGCAAGAAAGTGTCTTGAGGGGGTTCTTGGCAATGTGTTTTTTCCTGGAAAAAAAATATTTCATATATATATATATATATATTTGGTACAGGGTCTTATTATGCAACAAAGACTTGTAGTGATCCTCCTGTCTCAGCCTCCACAATACTGGGATTACAGGCATGGGCCACCATGCCCTGTTTTGGTGGCCAACTCAGCACTGGGCTGGCACTGCAGTACCGGGGACCAAACTCAAGTACTTACAATTGCCAGGCAGGTGCTTAGATTGCTAAGCTATCTCCCTGGCCTTACTGTAATTTTAAAATTAAATATTCACTGTATATTTTGATCACCCTTTTTACTTTGAAATGTATCCAAAGAGTGAGACAAGGACTTGCACTTCCCAGAAGCTGGAGTAGATAGAACTTCCCGTTTCTCCTGATAAGCGCCACTAAAAAGTCAATTACACAGGAAAATAAACACAAGGAGCCTCTGATGGGAGAACAGAAGACAACTCACTGGGGCCTTCAGACCAAAGGGACAACACAGCAGTGAGTTTCCAGTCTCCCTCTCCCTCTACCTGCTCTTCCTCCTCCTCCTCCTCCTCCTCCCCCACCTCTTCCTCTTCCTCCTCCTCTTCTTCTTCCTCTATCTCCTCTTCCTCCTCCTCTTTTTCTTCCTCTATCTCCTCTTCCTCCTCCTCCTCCTGTTGTTCCTCCTCCTTTCCTCCTTCATCTTCCTTTCCTCCTCCTCCTTTTGCTCCTCCTCTTCCTCCTCCTCTTCTTCCTCTTCTTCCTCCTCCTTTCCTCCTCTTCTTCCTCTTTCTCCTCCTCCTCCTCCTCCTTTCCTTCTCTTCTTCCTCTTCTTCCTCCTCTTTTCCTCCTCTTCTTTCTCCTCCTCCTCTTCCTCCTCCTCCTCCTCCTCTTCCTCCTCCTCCTCCTCCTCCAATACTGGGACAGAACTCAGGTCTTCACCCTGAGCTACATCCTTAGCGTTTTTACTCTTCATTTTGAGATAGAATCTGGCTAAATTGCCCAGGCTGGACTTAAACTGGCAATGCTCCTGCCTCAGCCTCCCAAAATGCTATGCTTACAGTTATGCAACACCATGCCTTGTCCCTGATTTATGTTTTTCTCCCATATCCCAAGCATGAGTTAAAGACACAGAAATCCAATTCCAAATAGAAGTAGAAAAGAACCCCAACCAAAGCCTTCTTTCATCAACAAACCTAGAAAAGGAGAGCCTCGTGAGAGAGGAGAGTTGGGGGGCAATAACTGTTCTACCGCAGCCAAACGGCACAGAAGACACTGCGGCACAGCCAGCCAGCAGAGGCCAGGCACACGGCCTGCATGCATGTCATCTGTTCCAGGCTGTGATGGGCAACCCAACCTGTCCACCTACCCTCAGCCCTTGCCAGGTGCTGGTCCAGTGCCACATGGAGACCAGGTGTTCAATCTGCTACCAGGGGGTAGCAGGCTCCTCTGTGGGTCAGACCCCCCCCACCCTGCCACGCGGTGAGAAGCCTCATGGGGATCCTGGACTTCCATCCCTCCCAGGAAGGAAGGAGATAGGACCCCCTCCCCCAGTTCCCACCACTGGAACATTGTCAGAAATAAAACAACAATACAAAGAGATTAAAATAAGATCCAGAGACTTTTAAAATGCTACTCCAAATGTCAAGATTTCAATAGAAAACTGCCCATCATACCAGAAACCTGGAAGATTTCTCACTCGGAATGAAAAACAAAAAAGGCAATAAATTCTAACATTAAAAATACAGATTTTGACATTATCTGATGAGTATTTTCAAGCAACTATCATAAAAGTGTTTCAAAGAGCAATGGCAGATGGAAAAGGTTAGAAAGGGCTGGGGGTGCAGCTCAGTGGAAGGCCCTAGGTTGAGTCTCCAGTACCCTGCCCCAGGAAAGATTAATGACAACACTCTTGAAACAAATGAAAAAACAGGAAAGAAGGAGAAATCGGGGCTCCTGACACTGAGGCATACAGTGACCAAAATCAAGATGCTCAGTGGCAGAAGAGTGGGGACACAGGGAACTGGCCAGCCTGTGAGTCGGACAATAGGTCAGTAGAGAGCTTCTAACCCGAACAGCAGAGAGAAGACAGGCTGAAGACAAGCCAAAAACAATAACAATGACAAAAACTTAAAAGCCTCAAGGACCTGTTGGGCTACAAAAAGAACAACAACAAAATCTACTTCTGCAGCATTAGGATTCTAGGAGAGGAAAAGAAGATGGAAATGAAAAATACTCATTAATACTCATTAAGAATATTGCATTAATTTCTTTTCTAAATTTGGCAGAAAACATGACCATATAGATTTAAGAAACAAAACCCTAAACACAATAGCAAGAAATTCACAGTAATACACATCATAGTCAAACTTCTACAGACAAACAAAACTCCTAAATGAAGAAATGAAAACTTTCAATTAGTGAGGGGAAAATAACCCAAAATTGCATTATGATTCGGGGAAGTTAGAAGACTTTTCTATGCTGAAAGGAGAGAATACAGGGGTCCACAGCCAGCTGGAAGGTCTTTCCACATGAAAATGTCTTCTAGGAATTGAAGGAACACCAAGAGCTCACAGAAGAAGGGACATTAAGAATGTTTGTCAGGGCCTGAGTTCAATCCCCAACTCTGGGGAAAAAAAAAGAAAAAAGTATTTGGGGCTGGGGAGATAGCTCAGTGGAATAAGTGCTTGCCTGCCAAGCCCAAGGTCCTGAGTTTGATCCCTGGTACCACCAAAAAAAAAAAGTCTTTGTCAGCAGCAAGCACACTGCAGAGGAACTGCCAAAAGAATGTTCTAAACAAAAAGAAAAAACTAAAAAGAAACATCAGAATATCAGTAATAAACACAAAACACAGTAAATGAAAATACCGGTCAGTACAATAGACATTTCTTCTCCCATTGAGTTTTTCAAATTCTGTTGACAGTTGAAGCAAAAATTGTATCCAATGTGATTCTCAGTAAACACAGGAAATATTTGAGCAGTTCTATTATAAACAGGGGGGTTAACAAATAGAAAGAGAGACGAGGGAAATCTCAATAAATGTGAAAACATTTTAATAAAATCTAACAAACATTTCTGAAATAAAGTCTTAGCAAACTAAAAATAGATGGAAACATCTCCGACCCTATAAGGACCACTTACACACACATCATTCTTAAGGTGAAAGAACCAAATATTCTTCTTCTAGAAACAAAGCTCTCACTAATTCTAGTCAACTTTGTGTGAAAAGTACTATTGGGTGCCACATGCAAAAAATAATAGAGACACAGAACGGGTGCATAGAAATAAAACTGTGTTTAGCTGAAGGGGCCACACATCTGTGGAAGATCCTATGAGGACAGAGAGCTACTAAACTAATAAAATGCATCTTCAAAAAAGACACAGAGGGGTTGTGGGTATAGCTCAGGGGCTGAGAGACTGCCTAGCAAGCGCAAGGCTCTAGGTTCCATCCTCAGCACTGAAAAAAAGAAAGAAAGAAAAAAAAAGAGATAAAGGACACAGACTAATGCACAAAAATCAACTATGTATCTACAGAGTTGTGAGAAACAGCTGCCAATTAAAATGTTTACAATAACATCCAAAATGTAAACTATTGTGGGAGGGTACATGTGATGGAAAATGGATACAAGGTCTTGCCATGTTAGTTCAAGTTAACTTTGAACTCACTATGTAGCCCAGGCTGACCTCAGATTCATTGTATTCCTCCTGCCTCTGCCTCCTGAGTGCTGGGATTATAGGTCCGGCCATTACACAGCCACGTCCAGCTATCCAACTCTAAATGCATGAGAGCCCAAGTAAGACAAGCCCAGGTGAGGCCAGTCAAGCCTGAATAATGCGAAACAGTGAATAAATTGCCACTTCGAGCAACACAAAAATTCAGGATGGGGCAAAGATAACACCAAGGGGACTTTGAGCATCAGGAGCCCAAGTATAGATGAAAAGCAGTGTAAGTATAAAGAAAGGCATCTTTTCAACAAATGTTGAGTGAGTGACTAAACATACTCATGCAAAAAAGAACCAGCTTAGATCCAGGCCTCACGCCGTAATACAAAAACTGCCCCCAACAGACCATCAAAGAATGATATTTCTACAGCTTCCAGGGGAAAGTAAGGGAATTCCATTGTGATCTTGAGCATGGCAAAGATTTCTTACACCAAGCCTCATCAATAACAGAAAGCATTGCTAAGCTGGACTTCTCCAAAACTAAAAGACATGTTTTTCATGGACTAAAAAGC
This sequence comes from Capromys pilorides, assembly GCA_004027915.1. NCBI lineage: Eukaryota > Metazoa > Chordata > Mammalia > Rodentia > Capromyidae > Capromys > Capromys pilorides. The sequence goes on from PVKN010008033.1 coordinate 24,015, forward strand.
TACAGAGTGGGAGAATATACTTACAAATGGTGTGTCCAGTCAGGGATTAGTATTCAGAATACATAAAGAGCTCCTCAAGCTCAATAGTGACAAATCAGCGAACACAATTTTAAAAAAATGGGCAACATTTGTTAACTTTTGAATTTTATTTTGGAAGTGCGGGTTTCGGTTTTACTGTCTGCTGTCCTTTATATCAAATATCCTCTGTGGGAGAGAATACTTCACACAAATATAAAAGCGCTACACGCAACCTTCGCTGGAAACTAATTTTCTACATTGCCTCTGAGCAGACAGGATAAAAGTTGGCAGCGGAGTACAAGACCATCGCCAGCCACTATGTGACACACGCGCCATTCAGGCCAAAAGACAGGACTGTGAAATGCTTCTCAGATGACGCAGGTGTGGAAGAAACAGGACTCGGAACTGCCCCAGCTGGTCCTGGCCAAAATTCCTAAGCAGGTGTTTCCACAGCGAAGATCAGAAGCGGTAAGCGAGGGTACCGACAGCTCTGGATCACCCTTAGTCACTGGGGGACCACATGAAAACCCAGTGAGATGCCACTACACACTATGTGATCGCAATAAAAAGGTCCACTTGTGATAGTCAGTGAATCTCTCCTCCATGCAGGTTTTAGAAATGATGGGGCTGCTGTTCACCAAGTCTTTCGAAGCCGCCCCAAAGGAATCGCTGTCTTCTTTTCTTTCCAGGATCTCTTTCCAGCCAGAGCGAGCCGTGCGCTTCCCTTCAAGCCATCTGGGTGGGGCCAGTGCAAAAACCATCCTTCTGGTGCTTTCTAGGAGGCCCCAGGCCCCTGATGTGCTCGGGGCCGCTCAGCCTGCCTCGCGTCTGCCCCAAGGAGACAGCTAAAGCCCGAGGCCCGGGTCCACTCTGCAGGGGTTGCAGAGGCCTGGGCAAAAGTCGGGGCGCCGTTTCTCGGCGTGGGACCGTAGCGCTATCGTCTGTCTCAGCTTAGAAGTGGCAGCCGCTGGGTCGCGACCAGGAAAGTTCTAGTGAAGCTGACCAAGGAAGAGCCCGAGTCAGGAACCCTGCGGTTTTGTCTTTGCAAGCAGGGAAACTAGCTTTGGAAAGTCTCCGCGGGGGCCGGGAGGGGAGGAAACGCCGGGAAGAAGCGCTGGGCTCCGCCGTGCGCGCGCCTCCAGCCTGCGGGACCCAGCGCGCGCGGGCTGCGCGCTCCTCCCGCTCGGCGCGCCGGCCTGCGGGGTTGTTCTCGCCCCTCGGCGCCGCCCTGCACCTGCCAGCTCCCCCTCGGTCTTCTGGTCCCGGCGCTGAGCCGCGGCGGTGCGCAGCCTCCGGGGTGGGGGCTGGGCGCAGCCCGAGCTGCCCGGGCCAGGTGCGCGCAGCCTCGCCGCCGCCGTGCACTCGGCCGTGGAGAAGCTGAGCTGCTGCGAGCGCCCGCGCCGGCCCCGGCCCCCGACACGGCCAGGCTGCCAGCTCAGCTTTGCTTTGCAACGGAAAAGAATGCCTTTTACCTCTCTCGAACGATTCGGGAACCTTTCCTAAAACAACCGAGCGAGCTGATAGAAGTAGGGAACGACCGGCGCGCTCTCTCTGGAGCCTAAATCAATCGACACAGGAAACGTACGCGGATTTTTGCCCCTGTAAACCCATAGCTGGTTTCTAAGCGTAGCTGTCACTCCAGCAGACCCAGCCCGGCGCGTGGCGCCTG
>PVKN010008034.1:0-25589 GCA_004027915.1 Capromys pilorides
CCCCCCCCCCCCCCCCCTTTGTTTTTGTACAGGGTCTCACTATCCAGATCCTTTAAAAATATTTTTTTTTTCTTTAAAAATATTTTTGAGACAGGGTTCCATTAAGTTGGCTGTGTTGACCTCAAGCTTGCTTCAGCCTCCCAGGTGGCTGGGATTATAGTCCTGCAACACTACCCTTGTCCACCTCAGGTTTTTTTTTTTTTTAAAACTAGAGATTGAGCTCAGGATCTTGTGCTTGCCAGGCAGGTGCTTGTGCCTCTGAACTATCTCCCTGGCTTCACACTTGTTTAGAAAGAGCCTTTAAGATAACTTAGCATATCTCCCTTTTTTCTTGTAACATTTTAGACGAACTTTTAATTTTAAGCCTTTTTTTTGCGGGACCAGAGTTTGAACTCATGACCTTGCACTTGCCAGGCAGGCACTTGTGCCACAGAGCTATCTCTCCAGCCCTAAGCCAAATTTTGTTTTACAGAAAAGTTAACTCTTTTGTGAAGAAGGCAGAAAGTCCTAAAGAGTTGATTCTTAGCACAACACAGCTAGATAATAGCGCTGGGAAACTTTGCTTCTTAAGTCCTAGCCCAATGTCCTTTTAACCTGACCCTAGTGGAAGCCTGTGGATCTTTCTGGATAAGTTCTGTACTTGTACTCTGTGGTCATTTGAGCGCGCACTGTGTTCAGACACATGAGAAGAATCGCTTCCTCTGAGCACTTGCTGTCTAACAAAGGAAGTGAAGGCTGAAGGTAGTGCAGTGGTGAAGCACTTGCCTGAGCATGCAGAGCCCTCACTCTCCCAGTACTGCAAGAGAATTAAACAAGAAAGAGGACACATGTGCTCAACTCTTGTGTGCTGTCATGTGACAAAAGGCATGTGCATGCTCTTGGGTTAGAGGAAGGCAATGGGTTTATGTTCTTGAGCATTAGGATTGTATTGTATGATGGAACTTGCGGTTGAAAAGTTTTTCTCCATTAAATATCAAGACTTATAAAAGGACTATATCTGATACATTTCACTCTTTACATACCGTACTATAGTTTGGTTCATCACCCAGAAATACAAGTCAAGTTCTTTTCAGTTCATTTTACTTCCAGATACTCCAAGTTACTGTTGAGCAGTCCTCTATCCACATGCTGAAGTCTGCAAGAAAATACTAACCATGGCTGGTACTTGGTGATGCATACTACCAATACCAAGCCTTTTTTTCTCTTCCACAGGTGGCTGGTGAAGGTGCTGATCACCACAGGTGTGTACCTACTGCTAGGGTCTACTGTGGGTTCTTACAGTTCACCCAGGGAGAGGGACCTTCACAGAATATTGAGGCTGCCCTGATGGCATCTCCCAGGGTAACTTTGCAGTTGGCAGTCCTCTAGATTTTGAAAAACAACCAGTTGTCTTTTACCAAGCCAAAAGATATGGTAACCAGTAAATGGTAGTTATACATGCTTGCAGTTGTCCCTTCTAGGTGTACTGACTGAAAGATCAGTCTCTGGAGAGAGCTTTGGAGTACACTCAAGATTGCTGAGTCAAGTTAACACCAGGTGGTCTAAATACAAAGTGAGAATGAGATAATGTGTAGGAGGCTGGAATAATCTGGATAGTGCCTCAGTTTACTCTTTGGAATTTACTGTGAGCTGCTTGTTGAACTTGGCTCTTTTTTTTTTAAACTTTATTATTTATGTTATGGCTATCTTAGCCTGCCTTGAGGGTGGGGCTGGCGCAGCATGTGGTGCCACGCATCGAACCCTGGTCCCTGTGGTTGCCTAAATTTGCCTAAGCAGGCGTTTTAGACCACTGAGCTATCTTGCCGGCCCTAAACTTGGCTCTTCAAAGAAAGTTGAAGAGTAAAGTGTTCTTTTTCTGAGTGCCTCAGCATCACTCAGATGTGAGACCTAAAGGTACATGCCCAGTCCTTTTTTTTTTTTTTTTTTGAGACAAGGTTTCAGCCCCTTAAGTTTCCTTAGCTGGCCTTAAACTTGTGATTCTTTTACCCCAGTCTCCTGTACTACTGATATTACAGGTGTGTGCCATCACACCCAATTTCAGTGTTTGTTTATAATACTTAGAACTCCTAGAAAAAGGCAGCATGTATTTTTTATAGTTCTTAGTCATTCACTTTGCCTGAGGCATGGCATTGTTCTGAGAGCCAATTTTGGACTGACTACCCCTAAAATGTAAGAGTTAACTGCTCTGTTGCAAGTGTTCCCAGTAGAGACTGGGTAGAAATTACATTGTTCTTGATCTTCACAGAGTAACACAGCAGGAGGAGATCTGTGATGTAAAGCAGCTTTTAGATGTAAAGCCTTGAGCTTGAGCTTGTTGAATTGTCTAGCCAAAGTATGATCCTGTCAAGTGGACTGAGCATCTTATATATCTGAACAGTCTGGGATCTTGCTCAGAGGGGAAGTAGGAACCCATGAACCCTCTTTCCTTTTCTCCCTCATTCTGTTGAATGTAAGTCACAAGTTTATAAGAACTCTACTGGAAAAAAACAGAAAGTACTGGAAACCTTTTTGATTAAGGAAGAGGCTGGGAATTATTGCCTTTTGTTGTTTGGCTTTGCTTTACTCTGACATAGTTTTAGTAAGAAAACAAGAAAATGATGAAGTTTTCAAATGTAATTAATATTTGTTACTGTACACAAGAGATTTCTCTTTCAAAAATTTGAGAACAGTAAAGCTTCAAGCTCCATCCAGTCTTATGTGGAGCTCCAAACTTAATATTTTGTGGGCTTGAATTTTTGTTTTTTTGTAAGCTACTAAGGCATTCATTTCAGGGCTGTCTTATCCATGTTATAGTGAGTAGTGATCAGTCTTATAGAGCCATTTTATAACTTTTCTCCAGAGTACTTGGTATATGTGACAATTATAACAAAATATTTAAAAACCAAATATCTTGTCCAGTGTTGCTATTTATGATTTAGAAAATTAGGCTTTACTCTGGATTCCTGGTCTAACTTTTAGAGTATTGTATACCTACTTGGAAAGATCTTTGGTCCTTGCTGTAGAGCTATGCTATGCACATGGGGATTATTAGCTGAAATGGTTTTGCAAAAGAGTACTTACCCGTACTATGTAAAATTGTCTCATAAATTATATTCATTTGTATCTTAAAGAGCTGGTTGTTACTCATCAAATTGATTTTATATCTTACTAGTAGATCAGAGCACTTCTGTAGACTATACCAATGCGTATCTTCACTTGACCTATCCTTTTATAAAGACATTGATTTTCCTGAACTCATCCTGTAATTTAATTCAATGGTACCTCATTCGCAGTGGTAAAAACAAAAATGTGTGCTCTTGATGTATGTGGCACTGAACTGGGATAACAGCAGCTCTGATAATAGCAGCTATTGTCATGAGTGAGGCAACCTCCAATGTAGTGCTTTGTCTTGTTATTTTTTCCTTTGGTTACCTGTTGTATATTTAAAGGGGATAGAAAGTAGGGAGTTGATAGAAAAATTAAAATGTAAAGTAGGAAAGTCTTATTTAAAAAGTTGACATGCACTGAACACTTACCAGCTTTATGGCAAACATTGTGGGTATTAGGGACAGAGAGAAAGGAAAGATACCTCGTTTATGGAAGATAATTTTGGGATGGCTGTATATCTCATGTTGTTACCCTAAGAAACTTAGTGTTTATCTGACTAATTTCATTATGAAAACCAAATCCTAAACAGAGGCCAAGAGCTGACAATATAAACATCACTCTTCCCCCATGCCTTGGTTGATACTCTTAAATTGTTTCCAAAGTGAGGAGCCTTTGTAGCCCTCAACTACCTTTTGGATCATCTTGGGTGGGTGTGGGTGTGGGTGTGGGTAGGTGCGTATGTGTGTGTGCGCACGTGTGCGCACACGCTGTTTTAGTTTTGTGTGGTGACTGCACATAGATGTGCCAATTCAAGAGTGATCTAATCTCATGGAGGCTAAGTAATCTGTTTATTAGAGTTTGTATTCCTGCATTATTTTCTCTGTTGTTCCTTTCCTTCCTTCCCTCCCTTTCCCTTTCCCTTTCTTTTTCCCTTTCCTTTTGGAGATAGAGTTTTACTATGTAGTTTAGGCTGGCCTTGAACTCACTTTATAGCCCAGGCTAGCCCAGAACTTGTAGTTATCTTCTTGCCCCAGCCTTCTGACTGCTGGGCTTACAGGTATGCGCCACTACACTTGGCCCATTATTTTGTTCTGGAAAAAAATTAAAAGACTCTTTCCTGGTTAATACGGAGTATTTTTTCCTTAAGGGATCCGGTTGGCAACTCATGCAAGTGTTTGGTGGTAGCTAAACAAGTATTCAAAATTTTTTCATGCTTGCGATTCTCTTGTGTTTTCCCCACTCATTTCTTCATCAAATGTTTCAGTAAAGTACTAGTTTCAAAAGTGGAAGGGGAAGACCTTTGTATTTGGTGTATATAGACATTTATCTGTAGGCTCTGTGGCCCTCGACTATTTTTTGGATCATCTTGCGGGGGGGTATGTGCGTGCGCTTGCACACTATTATAGTTTTGTGTGGTGACTGCACATAGCTATGCCTTGGAAGATTTCTGAAAACTCAGTGTCTCATTTGGGTTTGTAACTCTGATGTGTTCTTGGCTAACCAACTCCTCTCTTTTCTTTTCCAGATGAGTTTGATGCCTATATCATTGTGTCCTTCGTGAATGCTACCCTTGTGCTATCTATTGGAGAGACTGTGGAAGAAGTGACTGATTCAGGGTTCCTGGGCACCACCCCAACCTTATCCTGCTCCTTGTTGGGAGATGATGCCTTGGTACAGGTGAGGTTTCTTGGAGCTTGCTTACCTTACCTGCTTTGTTGTCTCTTTTCCTCATCGAGCTGCATTCATTTTTCTTACCCTCCTTTTGCTAGATAGAAAGCCTTAGGCAAGCGCAGCGACCTTGGTTCAATCCCTAGCATCACATGCCCCCCCAGCCCCACCTCTAGGCAGGCTGAGCTCCATGCAGAGTCTGGGTGTGGTGGCATACACTGTATATACCTGGAATCCTAGCCCAGTGCTAGGGAGGCTGAAAACAGGAGGATCACTATGAGTCTGAGCTGCATACTGAGACCCTGTTAACAACCAGATACATTAATAAAGATATGTGTATGTGTAGATAGGTGGGTTTGTTTCTGTGTTTTGGTAGGTTATTTGTCTTTTTTTTTTTTTTTTGAGACAAGGCCTGGCTTTGTAATTCAGGCTGGTCTTGAACTCATGTGTAGCCAGGCTGGCTTTGAACTTCTGGCAGTCTTTTTGCCTCAACCTCTTGAGTGTTAGAACTATAGGTATGTGCCACCAGAAAACAGCAAAAACTGAAAAAGTAGCTTTTTAATAGTTAACCTTTTCCAGGTTCTGCTCACTTTAGCTCTTGATCTCAGAAGGGTGACAAATCTGACAGTTGTAAAGATCGCTATAGTTACGAGTCAAGTTGGTAAAGTTGGTTTTTCTTTCTTTTACTGATGCTAGGTGTATCCAGATGGCATTCGACACATACGAGCAGATAAGCGAGTCAATGAGTGGAAGACCCCTGGGAAAAAAACAATTGTAAAGTGTGCGGTGAACCAGCGACAAGTGGTGATTGCCCTGACAGGAGGAGAGCTGGTGTATTTCGAAATGGACCCTGTACGTTACTTTATCACTGTGTGACATAGTGTAGACTCTAGTTGCAAAAATAGGAGTTGTTTTCTCTACTTCTAAGTTGTTTACATGAAAGAGAATTGGAAATGAAAATGTCTAGAAGCTATCTGTTCCTTTGCAGGGGCAGAAAACGTAGTTGATGGCTGATTCTAATTAGAGTTGTGAAATCCTGTCTTGGCAGTGGAATACTCGGTTCTCTTGCACTTTATTTACACTTTTCTGACAAGTAGTTGGTATAGATTCCGCCATCTGAGTCCCATTTCAGAAATTTTTCTTTGTTCTATGTGCAAGGATATAGAGTGCACTAAATTATGCTGTCAGGAAATCTCTGGGGTGGTTGAGATTTGGACTGTCATATTTGAATTTTCTTTCATCCAGAATCTCAAAATGTCTATGAACAGATAGTTTTATATATTTTTTCTAAGAACTAGGTTGGCTTAGAAAATTGAAAGCACATAGAACTTTTTCAGAGGTCTGATGTGTTGTCTCAAAGACATTATTTTGCTCGCTATTAACTTGTTAGCTTTAGTCTAAAAGAATTTTGGTCATTGATTATATGAGACGTGAGAAGAAACCAAAAAAAAAAAAAAAACCAAAAAACAGTTTGTGTGCTGTTCCTGAGCCCAGGGTTTTGGAGTGAATTGGAGAATCTAGACCTCACTGTCTTCCTCCTATAGTCAGGACAGCTGAATGAGTACACAGAGCGGAAGGAGATGTCAGCAGATGTGGTATGCATGAGTCTGGCCAACGTTCCTCCTGGAGAGCAGCGGTCTCGCTTCCTGGCTGTGGGGCTGGTGGACAACACTGTCAGAATCATCTCCTTGGACCCTTCAGTGAGTGAAACCTCTACTTCTGAGGTCTTTTGGTTGGAACTTGAGCATCTGGACCGTGAGATTTGTATCTACTGCTCCTCTCTCTGTCTTTTCATGTTTTGGTCTTTCTATCTCTTTCTCTCCCTCTCTATGTTTCTCATTTTGTGGTGCTGGGGACAGACCCAGGTCTCTATGAATGTCAGGCTAGTGCTCTGCCACTGGGCCACACTACTAGCCCTGTATCTGCTGTTAGCTCCTGGTTGTCATAGTAAACATACCTCAGGACACTTGTGCTGTGGTTTTAGGATATTAATTTGAGATCTCTAAATGTTTCTTTGACTTAAGCCTTGAATCTTTCCTTTTTTTATATAAATATATGTAGTTAGAAACCAGACTTTCCAAGACTTTGCATAAAAGGAATTTTACTTGCTCAGGGCATTAGATGACTTTCAGAAAAGAACCTGTTACTTATTTCATTAACCATAATGTATTTTGAAAAAAGGAAAGCAAGATTCTTCTGACACTTAACTCTTGAGAGATTTAATTTAGTAACCCACTATCCTCTTGAGAATTCCTGCAATTTTCCTTGCCCATCAGAAAATTCTTTCCTCTAATCCTAGCATGAGATTTCTCTTAGTATGTTTGTTTTTTTTCTTCAAAATTGGTCATTTCCTGTGTTTTCTCTCTCTCAGGACTGTTTGCAACCTCTAAGCATGCAGGCTCTCCCAGCCCAGCCAGAGTCCTTGTGTATTGTGGAAATGGGTGGGACCGAGAAGCAGGATGAGCTGGGAGAGAGGGGCTCTATTGGTTTCCTGTACCTGAACATTGGGCTGCAGGTAAGGGATTTGGAGACTCACATTGTTGGTATCAGGCCTTCTGTCAGTTTTACCCATTCCTTTTCTGAGTTCAGGTGTCTTTTTGGCCCATGGTTTTTGGTGGCTAATTATAAAAATGAGCAGTGACACTTTTGGTTTCACTTTTATCAACACTTCAAAACCTATGGGGCCTAGGGAAAAATGAATTTTCAGAGTTTCTCTCTTTTTTGAAGATAGGGTCTCACATGAGCAATCTGGCCTTGCCAAACTCTTTCAGGGGTCCTACTTCACCTGGGATTATAGTGCACGACCACACCTGGCTACAAAGTCATCACATTTGAGAGCCAGGGATATATAGCTCAGTAGCATAAGCAGTAGCACCTGCCTGGGAAATGCAAGGTCCTGAGTTCAATCCCTGATATCAAAAATAAAATCATCACATTTGATAAAATGCTCTGTGATTATTCTGGATCAGAATTAGATGGAGTTGTCAGGAGTTGCCTGTAGTTTCTGTAGTATTCAGGTTTTTTTTTTTTTTTTTTTTTAATTTTATTTATTTATTTATTTATTTGTTTGCTTGTTGTGTTTGTTTGTTTTTTTTATTTATTCATTTTGTGGCTGGCTCAGCCTGCCCTGGTGGTGGCACTGGCGCAGCATGTGGTGCCGGGGATCGAACTGCAGTCCTCGCAGTTGCCTGAGCCCTCCTAAGCAGGCGCTTTAGACCACTGAACCATCTCGCCGGCCCAGTATTCAGGTTTTTTGAGAGGAATGCTTCACACTTCATAATTGGCTCTTTAGTGATAAAGGACCTGTGTATGCTTATTGTCAAAGCAGCTGAACTCTGCAGCATATGAAAAGCAGAAACCTAAGGACAAGAGTATCATTGTTATTAATCATTTACTTTTTATTTTATTTTCCTTAATGATAATTTACACAAATAAGGTAGCCAAGTACTTTTGATTTTTAATCTTACTTTTAGAACTTTTCAAAACACAGAAATTAGAGTCTAATACAGTAAACTGAGTTGCTATTCAGATGTGAGATGGGCTGTTTGATCTCAAGGATTAAACACCAGACTTCAAAAACTTAGCAAAAAAAAATTTCAAGTTATTGCAAGTAACTACATATGGAAATGATTTTTTCCTCTGTCCTGGAGTATTTGAAAGCAAAGCAAAATATAAAGATTTCATAATGTTCCTTTAACAAAAATTTGCTTAGGCATTAACCCATCAAAATTTAGTAGTAACTCCTAAATACCATCTGCTACTTTGTCCAGCTTAATTTTCCCTTGCAAAAAGGTTTTTATAGGTGGATTTACTGAAGATCTCAGTAAAGTAGTCCATACTTTGCATTTGTTTCTTATGTTTTTTATGTCTCTTAAACCTACCTGTCCACATTATTAAGTTTTTTTTTAGGGACTGTGTTGTATGTAATCTGATGTTTGATCCTTAAAGCCAAACTGCCCATCTCACTTCTGAGTAGCTTGCACAGACCTTGGTGCTGGCAGGATTGGCTTATGCAGCACAGGAAGTTCATTAGGTCAGATTAATCATTGGGGGATGCTCTTCATTCCTGTTGCATGATCACATCAGGAGGTATGGAATGGTTGTCCCACTTTTAGTGATGTTCAAATGTTGGTGTTAATTTTTTGTTTTAAAATGTCTCCATCAGTGTTTAATAGCTACTGATACATATTTCTTAAATCATGTCATTAGGGTCTGAAAAATGATGGTTTTCTCTATCTTTAATTCGCTGTAATGCTTTCCTGAATATAAAATCGATGTCATTTTTGCTTATCCTGACTATAGTTCATGTAAGAAAAGGTTGTCTGTCTTTTATTTCCCCTTTCCAGAGTCAGCATTAGGACCATAACAGTGTACCTTTGTTGGGGACTGATGAAGTGAACTTTATTCTGTGGTACTGAATATTGAACCCATGGTCTTAGCATAGCCCTTTTTAGCTTTCAAGACGAGTTTCTGATGCGTAAAGTCCAGGCTGGGCTCAGACTTGTTCTCCTCCTGCCTCTCCTTCTTAGAGTGCCGAGATTACAGACCTGTGCATGGTTGGCTATTTGTTTTGAGTGTGTTGCTTATTTATTTATTTGTATTTATATGTATGTATTTATCATAGGGACTATAGGGTTTCACTACACAGATTGGACTTGTAGTGATCTTCCTGCTAGGATTACAGGCGTGTGCCACCATGCCCCAGTCTCAGTTGCCATCTCAGTGTATTCAGGAGACAGCTGTCATGTCACACTGGGGATTGAACCTGGTCCCTTCGTTTAGTCCGCTGAGCTATGGCCCCGGTTATGTTTTTAAGATGGGGTCTTGCTCTGTAGTTTAGACTGACTGTGAGCTTACTTTGTAGCTGAGACTGGCCTTAAACTTGAGGCAGTCCTCCTGCCTCAGCCTCCTGAGGGCTGGGATTTACAGGCATGTACCACCATTCCTGGCTGTTCTTTTTTAGAGTAATATTATGAATTTGTGAGTTTCTGATTTTTTCTTCAAGCTAATTGCATCTTTTTGCTTACATCTTTTTTTTTTTTTTTTTTTTGCGAGACCAGGGGTCACATTCAGAACCTTACACTTCCTAGGCAGGCATTTGTACCCCTGAGCTATCTCCCCAGCCCCTGTATTTTTCTTTTCTTTTTTTTAGATTGATTTAATTTTATTTTAAAGAGTAAACGTAGCAGAAACAAAGATATGAAAACAGTAACAAGAGTACATGTAGTACAGAATTTCAAAACAAGAAAAATTTAACAATGGTTGTGTTACATATTTTTATCATCAGATAAGTTTAGATTAATAGATTTAGGTATGTAAGACTGATCACACAATTTAACATTAACACTTTCAATAAACATTTTTTTAACTCTTCCAAATAAATTTTATATTTAAGTCAATCTTCTAAAACCTGTGTTTTTCTTTAGGTGTTAAATTCCCTTGTTTTAGACAAATGTAAGTTTCCCTTTTGAAGTTGAGTCTTTTATTTTAACATGACTTGATATCTTTCCTTCTTTCACAGTAAGATGTACTACATGCATCTGGATCATTCTTGCCCCATCCTTGAATCTGTTGTTCCTCTTTGGAACATTGTTCAGAGACCATAGTCAGTAGACCTGTTTTTTTAAGCTGTGGATCTGTTTTTGTCTTTTTGAGACAGGTTTTTGTTATGCAGCTCAGAGTGACCTTGAACTTACTTTGGAGCCCAGTCTGTCTTGAACTTGCAGTCCTCCTTCCTGGTGCTGTTCTTAAATTATAAGGAACATGGTGACATGCCTATAATCCCAGCACTTGGGAGGCTGAGGCAGGAGGATTGTTGTAAATTCAAGACCAGCCTGAGCTGGCCTGTCTCAAAAAGACAGTGGGAAAAGTGTAATACACAAGGTTAAGAAATTTATAGGACAGGGCTGGAGAGATAGCTTAGTAGAATAAGCTCTTGCCTGGTAAATGCAAGGACCTGAGTTCAATCCCTGGTTCTGTGGGGGAAAAAAATTAGGACATAATAGTAAGAAATAAGTGTTCTTCATAGATTCTTAGTAACTATTTGAATGTAGTGAGGAAGTAAGTCAATAGCTGAATATTAGGATTGTTTTTAAAACCGTGAGGTAATTTCCTTCTGTCTCTAAAAGTCATCATGGGAAAGGTTTCCTTAATGATAACCTGGCATTATTGAGTAGTCTTCACCCACTTTTTTCGTGGTTAGAATGGTGTGCTGCTGAGGACTGTCCTAGACCCTGTCACTGGAGACCTGTCTGATACCCGTACTAGATACCTGGGATCCCGTCCTGTGAAGCTTTTCCGAGTTCGGATGCAAGGCCAGGAGGCAGTAAGTAGTAGAAGGGGCAAGTGGCACATTTAGATGTCATTGACACCAGCTGAGAAAAATCACTTTGTTGTTTAAGCTTTGCTTTCATTAGTTCATTAACTGTCTTTAAGTTTCCTTCATGTGGGAAGTCCTTGAATCTTCAACTTAGAGCTTCCTAACATGGGTTCAATGACTGTGTCATGATTTGGTTAAAAAAAAAAAAAAAACAACAACAACTTGGATATTGATCACTTCCTCTTTATGCTAGATAAAGAGGGATGGAAATAGCTAGAAACCTCTTATCCAGGGCACCACTTAACTGAGTAAACTCATCGTGTTTACGCCAGGCGAACAGCAGTGTCATAATTTACTACCTAGTTGTGAAGGAGATAGAAGCATTGCTTGCTGTCTTTTTTTTTTTTTTTTTTTTTTAGGAGAAAAGGTTTAGAGCCAGTGCTCAGTGGTGCAGCGCTTGCCTGGCAAGCATGAGGTCCTGAGTTCGATTCCCGGTTAAGTCCCCACCCCAAGAAAGGTTTATTTCGGCTCATAGTTTGTAGAGGTTTTAGTCCATACTCACTGACTTCAGAGCAGTGTGGTATGGCAGAGGACAAGCAGTCCATAGCAAGGTAGGCGGAGAGAACAGCCTGTCTTTTGTAATTAAGAATGTTAGCATTAAAAAAAAAAAGAATATTAACATTGCTGGCTGCTGTGGTAGTTCTTCAGTGTTGCAGCTGTCCAGTCTTGAGGTGATATTCCTGTTTCACACAAGGTGAAAACAAACTTGGAGAGGTGTAATTAGCCTAGGGCATGTGATTAGGAGCACATACTTTTAGTGTACTGCTTTTTTTCTAGGCCACCTTGTCTTATGGTGGCCTTTTAAGTTTCTCAGTCTGTGGAGTATTCTGTGGACTGAAATTTTCAGTTAGGGCATTTGGTCAGTATGTCACAGTTATACTTTTTCCAAGCTTATTGGATGTACTTATCTCTTTAGGTATTGGCCATGTCTAGTCGCTCATGGTTGAGCTATTCTTACCAATCCCGTTTTCATCTTACCCCCCTGTCTTACGAGACCCTGGAGTTTGCATCTGGCTTTGCCTCTGAGCAGTGTCCAGAAGGCATCGTGGCCATTTCCACCAACACCCTGAGGTAAGTAAATCGTGTTTTGGGGACCCAGCCTTTTTGCCAAAGGCTCAGCCTGCAGTTCTGCCAGTGTTGGAAAAGGTTTTGAAGAGATGTCAGAAAGCCAAGTCTCCACCATAAGAAGAGTGTGTTGCAACTGAAGCTTCATTTGGCTCAGGGTCTAAGTAAGTGGGAGCCAAGTTTCGATGTTTGAAGTTTAGCTTCTGTTTAGAATTTCAGGGCCAAGTTTTAATACTAATCAGCATAGTCCAGTCATGAGATTGAAGATTTTATCTTCCAGTGAAAGACCAATGCCACTGAATTAGTTGATAGTTTTCTTAATCATATTATTTATAGTATTACACTTTTTAACCTGAGTGTGTTAGTTAGACCTTCTACAGATTGGTGGACTTAGCACTCACGATATTAACTCATGTTTGAAGTTGTTCATGCCATGGTTATAATTACTGATTATTCACAAACTGTCACAGCCTTGTTAATCATTGCTTATCTGGTGAATTTATTGTTGCAAAACAGTTTTCAGAACTTTTTTGCAGCTATTGTCTTCTCAGTCCCCCAAAATTCCAACATCAGTTTCTAGATCCAAAATAAGTAACCTGTTAATTCCTCTGTCTTGTAGGATTTTGGCATTGGAAAAGCTAGGCGCTGTCTTCAATCAAGTAGCCTTTCCACTACAGTACACACCCAGGAAATTTGTCATCCATCCTGAGAGTAACAACCTTATCATTATTGAGACAGACCACAATGCTTACACTGAGGCTACAAAAGCTCAGAGAAAACAGCAGATGGCAGAGGTGATGAGTGACTTTCAGGGGTTTAGTTAAAAGGTGTGCGTGTGAACTTGTGCAGAAAAGCTAAAACCGTCATAATCATTGATTATGATTATCATTGATTTCAAGATCCAGAGATGGGGATATAGTTCAGTGTAGACTACTTGCAAAGCATGCACAGGAATCTCAGGTGCGTTTCCAGAACAGTGGAGAGGAGGCCCCCAGATTCTTTTCATATCCTTTAAACAGTCCTTTCCCCAGGCTCCTGGTTTTAGAAGCTTGTGATTCAGGATTAATTCACTGACTTGTGGTAATTAGAATTCAGTTCCTTTTCTGGAACAGCCCTCGAGCTTCCAAATAGGTTGTATTAGGTATTTCCTGGATTTGAGCCCAGAGCAGACAGGGTCCCCGTAACACTGGTTCTTTCCAGAAGCCATTTCCCAAGAGGAAGTAAGAGTGCCAACTCCGTTGAACTGAATTCAGCAAGGGAAATCAGAGGGGCCAGGTTTTGAAAAATGGGGTTTTCATTTTCACATTTCTCAGTCCAGTAATCCATTTTGGCATTTTCTTCCCAAGTAGAAGTAGCAGTATCTGGTTTTTCAATTAGTGATTTTCCTTCTCTGTGTCTTGCACTTCTCCCTTTAATTTTTACTTTGGGAAGTCCTGGTTTTAGAGAACTGAGTTTCCTGCTTTACACATCAGGTAGCCCCTACTTGCCATCTTCACTCCTCTCAGCCGTTCCTTCTTCTGCATTTTGGATTTAGGAAATGGTGGAAGCAGCAGGGGAGGATGAACGGGAGCTGGCTGCAGAGATGGCAGCAGCATTCCTCAATGAAAATCTCCCTGAATCCATTTTTGGTGCTCCCAAAGCTGGCAACGGGCAGTGGGCGTCTGTTATCCGGGTGATGAATCCTATTCAGGGGAATACACTGGACCTTGTCCAGTTGGAACAGAATGAAGCAGCATTTAGGTAAGGAGGCCAGGATAGCCAGGGTTTGTTGGGCAAGACCCCGGGGTTCTTTGGCTTTTGACTGATGCTTGGCTGTTGTTCTCTGTAGTGTGGCTGTGTGCAGGTTCTCTAATACTGGTGAAGACTGGTATGTGCTGGTGGGTGTGGCCAAGGACCTGATCCTGAATCCCCGATCTGTGGCAGGGGGCTTTGTCTATACTTACAAGCTTGTAAACAATGGGGAAAAGCTGGAGTTTTTGCACAAGGTAAGAACCAAACATCAGTTCCCTTGTATCTGTAATCCTGTGAATTCTCTGACTTCTATTGAATTGGAAATTCAAGTCTTTGGGGACCAGCTCATGGATTCTAATCCATTTTTTGGCAGCACATGGAAAGTGCTGGGGCTTTCATTTTCAGCAGTGTCTAGTGCCTGACTGCCACAGGAAGCCTGGGTGCTCTGCATCGTAAGGAGATAGATGCACAGTGGCTGTCTTCCTAAGCAGGCAGCACTTTGAGGCCAAAACTCAACAGTTACAGGAAGTAATATTCTTTGGGAAGTAATTGTTTCATGGGAACAGAGCCTCAGTTTGGGAAGATCAGAATATTTCTGGAGATGATAGTGATAGCTGCATAGCAGTGCGAGTGTATTTAATGACACTGAACTGTGTGCTTAAAAATGGCCAAGCATATGGCTCATTCAACCTAAGTGTAAGGGTGGTGTCCTTTAGGAATTATTTCACTCACCATTCTTTGTGCTAAACTTACTCGTCCCTTGTAACTATAATGTTCCTTTTCATTAAGACATTGTTACTTAGGTGTTGAAGCTCACAGTTGTTTCATGGTACTAGCTAAACCTGGCATAGACTTTAGCAGCATTTATTAGTTTTTCTTACTTGTGGCCTTGAGCCTCTTGCTGGGTTGAAGGCCTTGTGTGGGACCTGTTTACTTAAATATGTTGTGTCATTGGGACTTTTTCCATATGCGGTTTACTTCTCTGTTGTAAATAAACTTACAACAGCTTGCTGTTTTTTTTTTTCTGACAGGTGCCATAGAAAGCAGGGGCTTTGGGGTCAAAGGAGGATTAGTATGTGTGTTTTGCAGGTAGTTGCATGACCTGTTTCTCTCCTCACAGACTCCAGTGGAAGAGGTCCCTGCTGCCATTGCTCCATTCCAGGGGAGAGTGTTGATTGGAGTAGGAAAGCTTTTGCGAGTTTATGATCTGGGAAAGAAGAAATTACTCCGAAAGTGTGAGAATAAGGTAAATGTGCTGGTGGTGGGGCAGAGGTCTGGGTCATGAGGCAGAGTGGGCATTAGCAAGGTAGCGGGCACCGGTGCTTTTTTTTTTTGGTCTTTTTGAGGCAAGGTCTCGCTATGCAGTTCAGGCTGGCCTTGAGCTCACTTTTGTAGCCCAGGCTGGTCTTGAGCTCACGCTGATCCTCCTGCCTCAGCTTCCCAAGTGCTGGGATTACAGGCATGCACCACCACGCCCAGCTAGGCACCAATTGTTAAAAGTCATGATTTTATTAGAACCATGTTATATTCCCTCAATTCCAACCACAGAATTAAGCCTTGAGCCTTGCTTGCCAGGGTGAAGAGTAGATGACATGTCTTTCTTTTTCAGTACCAGGGCTCAAACTCAGGACCTGTGCTTGTCAGGCAGGCACTTAAGCTGCTGAGCTACATCCCTGACCCTCCTAGCCTCTTTGAACTAAGAACCTGCTTGCTCTTATAAGAAATACAACTGTGAAAGTTGAGCATATATTACCACTGTATTTGAAGAATAGCTCATTTTCCCTACCTTCTAGCATTTGTTTATTTTATGAGATATAAGGCCTTACTGTGTAGGCTAGGCAGGTGGAACTCGGGTGATCCTTCTTGCTCAGACTTCTCAGTGCTGAAATTAAAGGTGTACACCAGCACACCCAGCAATTTATTGTTGACTGACATTCTTTGCTATGTGCTGTTCTACAGATCGTGTGTTTGTTGTGTTCAGAGAAAGCTGTGGGTTCTAAATTCAGGATTCTACCCATTACTGTCCTTGTTTTTCTGCAGCACATTGCCAATTATATATCTGGGATCCAGACAATTGGGCACAGGGTAATTGTGTCCGATGTTCAAGAAAGTTTCATCTGGGTTCGCTACAAGCGTAATGAGAACCAGCTCATCATCTTTGCTGATGACACCTACCCCCGATGGGTTACTACAGCGAGTCTCCTCGACTATGACACTGTAGCTGGGGCAGACAAGTTTGGCAATATTTGTGTGGTGAGTTGTTGTCCCCTTGGGGTTATGTAGGTATACAAAAGCTGGTTCCATGTGTGCTGCTGGTAGAGCCAAGTAGCCAGGGTGGTGATCTCTAATAAGGGATGTTAGAATTAAGGGTATAAAATTCAGTAATGATGGGTTTAACTTGATCTAATGGCTAATACTTATTTTTACCTCTTGCTAGAATTTTCGTTTGTCTTTTTAAATCCAGCCTGATTTCTCTCTTACGTTCTTTGGTCTGTTTTTGCTCTTGGCTGTGCTGAACCTGTGCTTGTGGCTTTGTTTTCTTGTGTGTCTTGCCACTCATGGCTCCCCAGAGCAGGTGCAAGAGCCCTGGGCATCTGTGTAGATAATGCCCCTGCTTGTTTGCAAAGACCTGGGGCAGATATTGCTTGGTGACCCAGGTGAGCAGGATTGGATGTCTGATTTGTGTCACTTTTTTTTTTTTTTTTTTTTTTTCTGCAGTACTGGGTATTGAACTTGGGACCTTGTGCTTGCCAGGCAGGCACTTATGCTACTGAGCTATATCCCCAGCCCTAATTTGTGTCACTTTGCAGGTGAGGCTCCCACCTAACACCAATGATGAGGTAGATGAAGATCCCACAGGAAACAAAGCTCTGTGGGACCGGGGCTTGCTCAATGGGGCCTCACAGAAGGTAAGGGTGCAGAAAACACAAGAGAAAGACTCTACTACTTCCCCGGCTGCCCTCAACGGAGGAGGTTTTTAGTAAATTATCCATGGTGCACATGACTGTGCCAGGTGTCTCCTTTCTACCCCCAGGAAATCTCTAGGTTGATGGTAAGAAGGCCTGGAATAGATGAATATTGTATTTCATAAGGTGCCTGTGTCATTATCCTATTTAGTACATTTTTTGAGACATTCTGTTAATCAGTGTAAAAATTCTCTTTGGAGAGTAGTGTGGTCTTAAGAAAAGAAGGGGTAGATTCTCTCCCAGCACCAACGAGCTGTTCCCCCGGGTCCCAGCTGTGGTGTTTTATGAGAGTATCTCTTCACTTCTTAAAAATAGTTACGTTTCAGAGAACAAATCTAATAGTAGCAGTAGTTTTTAGATGTTTTCTTATACAAGTATAAGAATAAATAGAAGTGTAAGTATAAGAATAAAAGAATCTTAAAATAATACTAAAGTTCAGTAATTTGGGGATTTTAAAGTCAGTGAAATGCATCTGGAAGCACTTGGTCTTGGGAACCAGAGGAGCTTCTGGGGGCACACATGATCATCACTGTTTTCCACACGCAGGCAGAAGTGATCATGAACTACCACGTTGGGGAGACAGTGCTGTCATTACAGAAGACCACGCTGATCCCTGGCGGCTCAGAGTCGCTCGTCTATACCACCTTGTCAGGAGGAATTGGCATCCTTGTGCCATTCACATCCCATGAGGTGAGAGCTTCCGCATCATTCTGACCTTGGCCCCACTGAGATTGTTTCTTGGTGTTGAATCCACCTACGTGATCAAGTCTATTTGTCCTTACTTGTAATTAGGAGTGTTTTTGAAATTTTATAAGCCACTTAAGTCCCAAGGAGGTGGGGATTTTTTTTTTTTTTTTTTTCCTCCAGAGAATAATCATTCATGTTTTACATTAGTTTGGATGGAGGAACAGGGCTGGCTTTTTTTTTTTTTTTTAATGGAGTAATAAGTTTTTTTGTTTGTTTGTTTATTTTTTAATTTAATTTAATTTAATTTTTGGCAGGACCAGGGATCGAACTCAGAACCTTGCACTTGCCAGGCAGGCACTTGTGCCACTGAGCTATCTCCCCAGCCCCTGGGTTGGCTTTTTTAGACAAGGTCTCAGCTATGTAGTTCAGGCTGGCCTCAAAATCATCTGGCTTTTGTAGGTTGTGTTTTGCAGACAGTCTTGCTAAATAATCCATGTTGATCTTGAACTCACTATAACCTAGGCTGGCGTGAAAGTTGTGACTCTCCTGCCTCATCCTCCTTAGTACTGGGATTATAGATGTGCACTACCACATCTGTCTAGAAACTTTTGTTGTAAAGAGAATTAAGAGTGCACGCCTGTAGTCCCAGCACTTGGGAGGCTGAGGCAGGAGGATTGGTGCAAGTTCGAGACCAGCCTGGGCTACAAAAAGTGAACTCAAGGCCAGCCTGAACTGCATAGTGAGACCCTGTCTCAGAAAGAGAGAGAGAGAGAAAGGCAGGCAGGCAGGCAGGCAGGCAGGCAGAAAAAAGAAAAAAGAAAAGAAAGGGAAAAGAAAAGAAAACAAAAATACGGGAGCCACAGAGCTGACTCAGGTCTAACAAGCACCTGCCTAGGCAAGCACAAGTTTGATCTCCAGTACCACATGCCTTGCCAGCCCCACCTGAGGCACGCTGAGCAGGCCACTGAAACTGGGCATGGTGGGCCATACCTATAATCCCAGCTCTGGGGATGCTGAAACAGGAAGATCACTACAAGTCTGAGCTGCCCAGTGAGACCCTGTGGCAAGTACATAGAAAAATAATAGATAAGACATTGTTGGAAATGACACACCGTTTCAAAAAAAGATGATATTTAACATTGGTTGGTATATTGTACATTGTTGTTTTCTGCGTAGTTGCTTGCATTACAGATATAAGCATGTAAAATTGGACAGAGTATGAAATTTAAACATTAATTGTAGCAAAAACCAACAGAAATTAGTATTACAGTCATCTTCACTAGCCTGTGTATCTACATATATGATTTTTTTCCCCTTTCCCTCATCTCAGTTGCTTATTTCTTTTGTGTGGTTGAAAACACTATACACACACACACATTCTCTCTCTCCCTCTCTCTCCCTCCCCCCCCTCTCTCTTTTTCTCTTTCTCTTTCTCTCTTTACAAGTAAGTCAATGATGCATTCTTTTTTCCACCAGGACCATGACTTCTTCCAGCATGTAGAAATGCACCTGCGATCTGAACATCCGCCTCTCTGTGGACGGGACCACCTTAGCTTTCGCTCCTATTATTTTCCCGTTAAGGTAGGTTAGGGGAATCTGAATGGAAAAGGGTAACTTCATTTCCCTTAGCTTTTTTTCTGTGGGCCTCTGCTTCTTAAAAGTCAGAGGAATCTTGAGTGGAGGAGGGGTAGCAAGGGAGTGGATTGATGCAGGCAGTGATCACATGGGTAATGATAATGTAGGACCTCTCCCAGCAGGGCAGATCAAAGAGAGAAGTCTGCCCAAGGTTTTAGCACTGAACTCTGGTTACTCAGCGTCAACTTAGAATATGTTCTTGGCTGTATGGATGGAGTTTGGCTGCCTGGAGAGAGTAAAAAGTACCCACAGCTACCTGCTGTTTTTTTCCATACTCTTTTCTTTGGCTGTCTAACCTTTTTTTCCAACTCCTCTGTATCTTAGAATGTGATTGATGGAGACCTCTGTGAACAGTTCAACTCTATGGAGCCCAATAAGCAAAAGAATGTGTCTGAAGAACTGGACCGAACTCCACCTGAAGTATCTAAGAAGCTTGAGGATATCCGGACTCGCTATGCCTTCTGAGCCTTATATTTCTGTGGGGCTCACAAGAGACTGTTTTATTGCATTGCCTGTCCCCACCCCAACTAGGTTTCTGCCCTGTGGCAAGACAAAGATGACTGGATAGTTAAGACTGCAGTATCAGTGCTACTAGCTCTTTCCCCCATCTCTTCCCTTGGAATGACTGACTGAATGAATGAATGAATGGTTCCTCCTAGAATTGACACAGAGATTCACTGTCTTCTCCCTGCCTGGTATTCAAGACATCACCCTAGGCTCCAGTGTGGAGCATGATATCCCCTATTCCTGAAACTGTCCTGCATTGATATTTCTTGTCTACTTTTGTACACGCCCTTAATTTTTAACTGATTTTCCTGTAAATACAATTTTGTACAATGTTACTTTGCAGGAGGGAGACAAGCTAAGGTGAGACCAGACTGGATGCAGTAAGGTTCCTGAGTTGTGCTCTGAAATTTATGTAGAAATACAAACCTGGTTTGCAAGGTGGCTGGTATCTGCAGTGTCTTTTTCTGGACATTAGAGATATAAGCCTTATTTGGAGCAAAAGACTTGAGCTATGTTCTTTCCTTTTAGGTACCTATCTGGACTTCTGGCACCCTGTAGCTCTATGGTGGTAGTTGCTTTGGCTTGTCCTGATACCTCACTGTGCAGACAAACCTTTAACTCACTAACCATGTAGACATGAGAGGTGGTTTGTTTTTCCCTCTAACTCAGCTTCCTTTTACTCTGCTGAGGTGTTGGGAGTGATGGGTTTGGGATGCTTCCCAGCAGGGCAGTCACTTAATGATATTCCCTTTACTTCCATGGCTTCTTGCCTTGTGAATGCTTGGACAGGTCAGTAAATACAGACAGACCCTGGTACTGGCCTGTCCATGGGAGCAGTGAGTGTATGTGGGCCCTGTTGAGAGGCAGTGGGTGAGTAGGTGGGGTTCGGGTGTGTGTGCAGCATGCATCTTAGCCTAGTTCAGGGGGCCTTGGAAGTGAGTGTAAGGGAGCCCTGAGCCTGTTGGCTGGAAGTGACCCACTTTCAGCAATGTTTCAGCCCACGCCTGGAAATTCCTCCTGCCTAGCTGCGTGGGAATCTAGTTGTTTCAGCAGTCTTTCAGGGCATTGACCCTGAAGAAACCTGAGCTCACTCTTAGTACTGCACAGAATAAGATGTTTCCTTCATCTGCCTCTGCACAGCCACCTACATGGGCAGATTCTCCAACCTGCACTTGGTGGGAATCAGGAACAGTGTATGTGTTGCTGAAGCAAGCACTGGGAATCGGGAACAGAAGTAATTAAGACACAGCCTCTAAGCAGCCCAAGTCCAGCACAGAGGTTTCCCTACTTACTGAAACTAAGTAGCTCTTTAATCATGATTTGGTTTTAGAATAATTAGAGACCTAGATTTGGCCAGGAATTGAGTTCCTATATAACATGCTTTGCTTTTTTTTTTTCCCCTCTTAGTTCATGGATTTGCATAGCAGATACACAGTACTTCTGAATCCCTTTTGGGAAGCCTAGTTTCGGAACTCATTTTCCTGTATAGCCCTAAGTCTGTTCTGCCACATTGATACTGATGTGCTGTTGTCTGAGGCACTCAGCAGGAATGGCTCCTTGCCCCTACCGGCCTACTTGACTCAGGCTTGACAGGAAGTTTATGGAGCCTAGTGTGGCAACACAACACCTATAATCCCAGTACTTGGGAGGTTTTGGCAGAAAAATTGCTGTGAGTTCAAGGGTGGTGTGTATCACAGAGCAAGATCCTGTCTTTTTTTTTTTTTTAAGATCCTGTCTTTAAGAAAGCAGAAAAAGTGTATAGATCCAGGAGTTGCCCCTGCTTCCTCTGCACTCTGTCCATCAGTTTGCTTTTCCCTCTGGAGGAAGGGCTCTGGCAAGTGGCATTTTTGGAGTGCCAGCACCAGAGATGAGGCTTGGGTATGTTGAATGGAAGAATCATGTTCGTCGCAGCTGCCTTACGACCTACAAAAGGTGTTTTAACAAAGAATGGGCCTGAATTATACACCCTGTCTGTGTAGTTGGTGAGAGGACCTAACTGGTAGATTGAAAGACCAGGTAATTAGGACCCTCTCTCCAGTGCTGCATTCTCACCAGGCTGCTCAGGACCTAAAAAGGGAAGATAATCTTGCAATCCCAAGGCCTCTGCCCTTGGTCAGCTTTGCTCCCACTCTGCTCCTCTGTTCAGCTCCCGCGACTTGGATCTAAGAGAGGACCACAGAGTTTTCAGCTGTCTCAGCTTTGCCTTGACCTCAGGGGCAGAGGTTCTGCAGATGTTCTTTCCTTTGGAAGATCTCTTGCCAAGAACAGCATTCCTTGAGGGGAAGGGGTTCGAATTGAACTGTGGCTGGAATGTTGCTTTTCTTGGTTTGTGTGGATGCATTCTGGCAGGACAGCTGCTAGGACTGGGAAAGGCACTAAGCACGCGCTCTCACAGGGAGAGTGCTGGACTCCAGGATGCTGCCACTCAGCCACAGGCAGAAGTGCTGAGGCATCTTCTGTTGGGATCAATCTGGCTTTCAATTCCTAAATTCTTTTTGTTTGAAGTGGAAGTGTTTGCATGGAGCACTCGTCATTTGTACGAAGTATTTTATGTGCATATTTTAAGCTTATTGCATCCTTAAAATTAATTTCTAAGAGCTGGCTATATCCACAGTTTAGAAGAAATATCTTGCTGAAATCAAGACTTGCTCAAAAAAAGTAATGTAGGGGGAACAGATGGCTTTTGTAGGAACACGGTAAACACTGCTTGGCTGTCGGTGGCTTATATGTGGGGAACTCCTGTGATGTGGGTGAACTGAAATCAGGTACGAATGACACAGCATCTGAAGCATCCCTGTCACCTGTCTGAACCAGAACAAGCAGGAGCCGTTTCTTTTTTTTTTTTTTTTTTAATTTTATTTATTTATTTGTTTGCTTGTTGTGTTTGTTTCTTTTTTTTTTTTTATTTATTCATTTTGTGGCTGGCTCAGCCTGCCCTGGTGGTGGCGCTGGCGCAGCATGTGGTGCCGGGGATCGAACTGCAGTCCCCGCAGTTGCCTGAGCCTTCCTAAGCAGGCGCTTTAGACCACTGAACCATCTCGCTGGCCCAGGAGCCGTTTCTTGACAGGCTTGGAAAATCCACCTGATTCTTGCCAGCTGTTGAAAGAGTGTGTTCACTTCGTACCCTCTGCCCCTCAGGCGAAGAGCTGAAGGGCCATATCTGATTAACTTGAGCAAACAGGCACAGCTCTGGACTTAGGGAAAATCGAAGATCCTGGATCTTTAAAGGGCGTGGGAAGTGTTAGGTCAGGAATTGGTAGGAAACAGCCGGGGCTCTCACCCCAGCTGGATGAGAACTGTCTGTCACACACCTGGTCCCTGCTCAGAAGTTTCAGTGTGCCAGGTGTGATGTACACTTACAATCGTAGCACTCAGGAGGCTGAGGCAGGAGATAGAGTGAGTTCAAGGTTATTCCTGGGCTACATTGCTCGAGGCTAGCCTGACCTCAAAACACCAGAATTTCATGATGCAGACTTCTGGGGATTTTTCAGTGATTCAGTGATCAGACATGGAAGTTATATTGGAGGGAACACTGCTGTTTGTTAAAAGTGAAACATGTTTTCAAAGAAAACTAAGTTTGGGATTTCTCTTTGGAAAGGAGACTGGGAGAGCCCACCTGCAAGTAACTGGAAGGCAGTATTCAGTACCACATCCCCCAGCCCACTCCACATCTAGCTGCTTTGTCCATGCCTTCCGGTTCTGGAACCCAGAAGCAAGTGAGGCTCAGTTCCCAACCTCTTGCCTGTCAGAGCCTGGTCCTCACACTTCACGGTCCAGATCTACCCAGCATAACACCTGTACTGACTACAAACAATCTTGGGATAAGAGTTGCTTTTGATGAGGTCTGGAGATTCTCTCTGGCTGCTTTTGGGCGTGGGTATATGTAAGCTGGTGCATGTAACAGTCTTGAGAGAAGTTTTGCTATTACTGTGGGTTTTTGGCATCCGTTGCTGTTAGGATGCTGAGGACACTTGCAGATGCTATGACTGAAGGAAGGCGCTTTAACCACACTCCCTCTGCCAAGCAGGGGATGCCCTTTGAGCTTGAACTGAGTTTCCTATGTAAAAATAAGGAAAGCAAGGCTGATCTGGGGCATGATAACAAGACCACTGAGTGTCAGGGTGGGAGGCTCCAAAGGGGCGCGGTCCTGGGACACTAAGCCACTTATGTCCAGAGTCACTGGCCTGTGTGGGGTGCTTTGAATGAAAGGCATCATCCCAAGCCAGGAGACCTAGCAGCCACAGTGGCGTCTGACCCAGCTTCCATGAAGTCCCTGGCTGGTCCCCATCTCCTCCCCCTCTGCCCTCCCACACATTGAGTCAGCCTTGGCAGAGCTTGGGCAGCATGGAAGCTATGGCCCAGTAGCCTCTACTGCGACGGGTGGAGACTGCTGGGCACATTCCCGCGTGGGCTGATTTTTTTTTTCTTTTGCGGTACTGGGAATCAAACTCCGGTTCTTGCACATGTGAGGCAGGCACTCATGCCCCTGAGCTATCTCCCCAGCCCCTGATTGTCCTGTTGTAAGTTCAAAGGATCTAGTTTTGTCCACCTAATTAAGGGTATTTTTTACCAAGAAACAAAACTGTCTAGGTGCAGACCAGAATTCCTTCACAAAGGACTGTGGACCCTTGATGGAGGGTTCTGTGCTCATGTTCAGGGAAGTTCTTGGGTAGTTGGAACGCAGTGCACACCTATAATCCCAGTGTTAGGGAGGCTGAGACAGCAGGATCACTGAATCCGGGCTGGTTAGCAACTCCCTGTACCAAATAAATGACATTTAAAAAAAAAAGCTTAACATGGTGCTATGCCTGTGGGTCCTACAGAACCCAGTCACTGTGACCCATGTAAGGTGTGTGTGTCTTGGGGCACCTAGGAGTTCCCACAGGGCTGCATCTGAGGCTTTGGGGTTAGACCTCAGTAACCAGTTGTATGTTGATAAGATATTGCACCAGCCTGTAAAATGGTAGGATTATTTCTCTGTCCTCAGCTGTGATGGGAGACAACAGAAAAAGGCCTTTCTCACCTAATAGTCCTGTACGCACTCCCATCATTGCATCAGCCATCTGCAGCCCTGTGATAAAGGGTTTTGTCAGGGGCCCCGTGTCCTGGGGGGTGGGCCAGGCAGGCCTTCAGAGCAACGCTCACAGCCCGCCTGGAAGCCAGGGCTTGTTTCACAGGGACCCCTACCACGCCCAGCTGCAGTTGGAACTCTCCACTGGCGGGCTGGCTGCTCTGGGGTTTGACCCTTTCTACTCTGAGGAGGCTGGGGCCACGTGGCCCCGCCCCGCCCTTGCTGGCTCCAGTTCAGGTCTAGTCTGAGCTGTGGTGGCTTACACTCGCGGCTGTCCTCCGATAGGAAGCCTGCATCGTGGGCTGGGGCAGCCACAGCCTCTCTTGCCTGGCATTTGCCGTCCGCAGCCTTGGGCTTGTGCTTCAGCCCTGGAGCCTTTTAAGGCCGCGAGCAAGCTTTAGAAGACTGCATCCTGGCCTGTGAACAGGTAAGCACAGGGTTTTCTCTCACATGGAACTTTCTCTCAGGCCGGCCGGCCAGCTTCCTCTCTCCAGTGGAGCCGTCACAGCAAGAGAGGACTTGTGTTAGACTTGATGAAGAGCAGACACAGCCAGAAAGCTCCGAAGTATGTCTCAGGAATGGTGTGAATGATCTGCTCTGGGTTTCACTTTTTAACTTTTGCTTTTACAGGCTTTGCTCAACCTGCGCAACTTAATATAAGACCTTGTCTCAAACAAAACAAATAAATAATAGCAGGAGTTGTAACTCAGTGTGACGGTCTCTAGGTTCAATCCCCAGTACTCTATTACTACCAAAAACAAGTTTTAAAAATTATCATTAAATTCTTTAAAAG
>PVKN010008035.1:0-25689 GCA_004027915.1 Capromys pilorides
TTCTTTCTGCCCTTTCCTTCTGTCCAGGCAACAAGCCTATTGATTGGTGCCACCCACACCCAAGATAGAGCTACTTCTACAAGAAAAATCAAAAGAAAGTTTTAAAAAAAATCCTAAATGCAAGAAATTCAACAATTCATGGGTGAAACTCACCTGTTGCTGCTTTGGAGCTTCTGTATCCACCTTGGTGTTTGTCTGCTAAGACAAGCTCCTGTTTTCCCCAGGCTTGGGCTCCTGCGAGCACACCTGGATTCCTTTACAGCAAGTGAGATGCTTGCAAAATAGACAACCAGTGTGGGTGGTACCCAGGGCGCACACACAAAATGCCACACAGACCATTATGTGGGTGAAAATCTTCATTTGACACTGTTGCACAGATGTGCACGCCTTGCTGTTCATCGCAGCAGGTGGGTGAGTGAACACAGATTGCTTCCTATGTCCCTCAGGTGCAGCTACTCAGATGTACACTTGGCTACCATTATGCCAAAGTTGGTAATTTCATTAGAAAAGTGTGGGTCGGGCTAGGGTAGCCCTCAATAACGTCCCACAGGTTTAATTTCAACCTCCTGTAAAGTCCCAAGACATGACCGATATGTAGCTATGTCCTTGCCATAGGTTTCCAGCATACCACATGAGATGAAGTCCCGCTGCCAGTGTAGGTAGGTTCCCACCTGCAACCTGAGCCTGATCTTTCCTGTCTGCACTCCTAGAGCGCTGTGGTCTTCTGAGATCTCACTAGACTCTCCCAGTAGGCCTGACTTACCTCATTCTAGGGATTTTTCTCTAGCAGGCATCTCCGCACGTTTTCAAACTCCTCCCAAAAACCAGCTTCAAAAGTCAGGGAGTCACAGCAATGATCCCATTCTCCAGGGCCAAAATCTGTCTTCACCACTTTTCTTGTTGCTGTGACACAATGCCAGGTGCCCACAACTGAAAAGAGGAGAGGTTTATTTTGACTCAAACTTCTGTCCATGGTCTGCTGACTCCAAGGCAGAGAGAGGTATGTGGCAGAGGACAGCGTCTGTGTGACTTGGCAGCCCAGAAGCAGGGAGAGATGTAAGGAGGAGGCCGGGCCCACAGTGACCACAACCTTTCCCATAATAGCAGGCCAGGGTTAGGGAGATAGCTCAGTAGAATAAGCGAGTTCGCTCCTCAGTCCCACAAAAAAAAAAAAAAAAAAAGTAGGCCAACTACAAGCTGCCAGAATCCAATCACCTTTCAAAAACTTCACTTTTGAGCTGATGCGGCTTTGAGGCATGTTATGCTTTGGGTGTAGTTGTCCCCCTAAAGTCTCATGCAGCCAGTGGGGTGGGTTTTTGGAGTTTGCGATTAACTCACCATCCAAGGCTGGGAGTATAGGTATGAGTGCTACACCCACCCTGGGGCAGAAGGCTTGAAGGCAACAGGAGAAAAGAGGCCTGCCTCTATCACTGCTGCTGCTGCTCCTCCCTTTCACCTTTGCTCTTTGCTGTTTTCTGCTGCCATGAATTGCTGCCCTCTGCCATGTGCCACTCTGCCTTGGAGCCAGCCAGAGTATGGACTGAAACCTCCACAAACTGTGAACTAATTAAACCTTTCCTTCTTCATTATGTTTGCTTTTTTGTTGTTTGTTTGAGATAGGGTCTCATTATGCTGTTCAGGCTGGCCTTACACTCACTTTTGTAGTGCCTAGGCTGGTCTACAACTCACAGAGATCCTCCTGGCTCAACTTCTCAAGTGCTAGGATTACAGGTATGTGCCGCCAGGCCTGGCTCCGGGGCCACATAGTGGGCACCCATATCCAGGGCCAAGACAATGTGACCCAGCAGCATCTAGGACCAATGCCACACAGCATGTGGGACTGAGACCACAAGACACGTAGGGCTGGGGATCAAACCTGGGTCCTTGTGCTTGCCAGATAGGTTCTTACACCTCTGAGCTATATCTCTGGCCCCAATCTTTCCTTCCTTAATTTTGACTGTCAGGTATTTTGTCCCAGCAATCAGCAAACAGTAACCGAAACAGGTCAGGTACCCAGATATAAATTGCAACAAAGAAGTCAGTTTGATAACTCCTTTTAGCTAGATGTGGAGACACATACCTGTGATTTCAGCAGTCTGGAAGCAGAGGCAAGGAGAATCATGAGTTTAAAGCCAACTTTGGCTACATAGGGAGTTTAAGGCCAGCCTGGACTACATAGTGAGACACTGTCTCTGAACCACCCCCTCCATCTCGATTGCGGGTTTGCAAATAGATAATAAATAAAGCTGTCACCAGTTGAAACTTACGGCTGATAACATAATAAGGGTTGTTTCACAAACAGAAAATATGTAAGTCAGTATTAAAATCTGAGCGTTTGAAGAGTTCTATATCTACTTTAATAAATGATCATCATTATTACTACTACTATGATTGTTAAAAACAGCTGGGCATGGTGGTACACACCTCTAATCCCAACACTTGAAGCTGAGGCAGGAGGATCACAGCAAGTTCAAGGCCAGCCTGAACTGCATAATGAAACTTTGTCTCAAAAAACAAAACAAACACCCAGCCCTCCAAAAAAAGATGCCCCCACTTTTTTCAGTAATGAGAATGCAACTTGCCTAGGACCTCAGCTAGCCTCAGCGAGTATACTGCCACTGAGCTACACTCTGCACACCTTGCAGTCATCTTTCATGCTTTCTCCCCAACAGCATCCAATCCATCAGCAAAACCCAGCTACAGATTCCTTCAAGATACACACAGATTTGGATCACTATTTGCCATCATCCCGGCCCTGCTGCCCTGGTCTCCTCACTGGTTTCTCTGTTCTACCTTTGCCTTTCACACCACAATATCCAGTTTCCTGGGCTGGCTCAGCCTCCTGTCAGTACCTGTGCCCCTGTGACCCCAGGACTTCAGCGCCTCTGCTTCACTCCTACATCATCCTCACTGCACCCATCCCTGCCTCGGTCCAGGCACCCACTAGCTTCTCTGCCTGGAGTTCCCTGCAAAGGAGCAGAATCCTGAAGTGATCCTGTGACCTCTGCCCCTTGGCATCCACGCATTGGTGCCTCTCCTCGTGCTTTGGTGGGTGGGACCCGTCTTACTTTCTACCAAGCAGCAAATGTGGCAGAAGTGGTGGAGCACCACCCCATGGTGCACTGTGCGACACGGCAGAGGCGGAGGGCTCTGCCGGTGTGGTATGAGCCCAATTCTCCCTTTGACTTCGGGCAGGCACCCTCAGCCTCCTGTGCTGCAGGCGCCCTGTGGCTGTAGGCCCTGGAGCAGGAGTCTCTGGGGCTTCTATGTCCCAGCCCCGCCAAATCCACCCAGACTGTGGCAATGGGACTCTGAGCAGTGAAAACAGTGACAAAAAGGTATTGTTTTTAAGATGAGTCATTTGTGGTCATTTGTCATAGAGTTACAGAAGATAAATGCTCTCCTCACGAGAAGTCCATACTACTGTCTTTACAGTGTCCCCCACGTTCCCCCCCTTCCTTCGCAGCAGTTCTCTGCCGCAATCGTGTGCGCATGCGCACCTGTGCTCTGAGCGTGGAACCCAGTCTTGTGACTATTCCTCCTCTTAGCTAAACACCAGACCCCTTAGCATATGTTTATTGCCTTTTAAATGTTTGTGCCCTATCTTTGTTTCTTGTATTTGCCTTTTGTGACTACTGCAGAATAGCGGAGATAATTAACTTATTTTTTTCTTAGATAATTAACTTACAAAGAGGAAAGGTGTTTTGGGCTTGAGGTTTCAGGGTTTTGGAAGTTGTACTGCAATTGGCTGGCACTGTTGCTTAGTTACCTTGTGGCATAGAAAAACCAAACTGCTCAGCTCATGGTCAGGAATCAAAGCCAGAGCCGAGCAGGTTGGTGTTCTGCATGCATCATGAAGGCCACTCCTCAGTAACCTGAAGATCTCTCTCAAGGCCCCACTGTTCAAAGGTGCCCCTTCCTAATGATGTCTCCTGGAGACTGACATCTAACACATATTGACATCATCAGGTGTACAACCTGCGTAGAAAGAAACGGGTTCACTAGAGACAGAGAGAGAAGTGCACTGACTAGGGGCAAGGAACTCT
The DNA here is from genome assembly GCA_004027915.1 of Capromys pilorides. Lineage (NCBI taxonomy): Eukaryota > Metazoa > Chordata > Mammalia > Rodentia > Capromyidae > Capromys > Capromys pilorides. The sequence goes on from PVKN010008035.1 coordinate 4,047, forward strand.
GCAAGGGGATGCATCATCCAGATGAAGGTGGTAGGCTCCATGAGGACCTAACGCCATGGCAATTTACGAGCATGTGTTTCCCTTGGGTGAGCTCAATGTGCCCACAGGCAGGAGGGAGGTGGCTACTGGGGAGCCCTTGGCAGTTTCAGGCCAGGAATGCCAATGAGCACATCAGACTAAAAAATAAAATACAGCCACTGTTTTGTAATCCAGGTCAGCCTGACCAGCATCTTAGGGACTCAGGGACAGTGATTTGGGCTCAGGCAGGCTCTGTGGGACCTGCTTGGCCTCAGCAGCTCCTTGAGGAGGGACAGCAGGAGAATAGGAGAGCTTGGCACTGTCCCACTCTCTGTCCCAGGGCAGAGAGGCTGAACAGGGTGTCCTGGCTGTGGCCATCACGCCCCTGACACTTGCTTTCTTGCTGCTGCAGATCTATTTCTAGGAGCCAGCCAAGATATATTCACTGAAGAAGGCCCTGGGGATGGTCCCTGTGGAAGGGAGGGGCACATGGATGTGCAGAGGAAGAACTGCTCCTTCACAGAGGTCTTGCATTTGGGCTCAAATGGATCAGCCACTGTCTGTGGCTACCTGTGAAGGGTGTATTCCTGAGCCAGGCCACCTGTGGGCCAGACGCCAAGCCCCTGAGGGATAGTGCTTTCTTAAAGAGGAGTGTGGACAGTGTTTTTGCTTTCATGCACAAAGCTCTGACCAGTACCCCTTTCATGGAAGCAATATTTTTTAAAAAAATATTTTCATTTTGGGATAAGTTTAAAATGCAGGAAAAACCTTTAAAAGGTTTGCTGGTGGTGGTGGGGGTTGATGGTGATCAGACCCAACGCCTCATGCATGCTGGACAAGCACACCACCACAGAGCTACACCTGGCCTTTTTGATGGAATTTTGAGACAAGGTCTCACTGAATTTCTTACACTGGCCTCCGACTTTCAGTCTTCCTGCCCTGTCTTCCAACTCCTGAGCGGCTGAGATTATAGGCTTGGATCACTACGCTAGGCTCTCTCAAAAGTTTTTAAAGTGCATAAAACAAAAGACATGTTCAATTCTCAGCACCACCCCACCCCAATAGACACTGAATCACAAAAGAAACTAACATCATGTATATTCAAGTATCCAAATGTTACAGTGTATTTAGCGTTTAAATATGCTCAATAAATCATTAGATTGATAATTGGTGGTCCATAATTTCAAAGTGCTGAGGCTCTAAACAGTCTTTAGAGGAGTTTGCCACCCCCACACAGGACAGGCAGCTGTCCCCAGTTTAACCTGTTGCTGAACCACAGGTACTGCTAATTTCACTGGCATGCTGCTTGCCTTCTGGTTGATAAAACTGAGTTTTAATTAGAGGTTGGAGAGAGATGCAGTCTTTTCCCATCGAAGTTTCTGGTGTTAGAAGTGGCTGTGTGTGAATGAGTTTTTTTTTTTTTTTTAATTTAGGCTTAGGAAAGACAACTTCTAATAAAGGGGACAAGGATTTGTATATGTTGTGAGCCAAAGGGCCTGGGATGGGGGGAGGGGTCCAGCCAGAGCCGCTTGGTTGTCACTCTTGCTGTCCACCCTGTCACCCTCCCTTAGGTATTAGAACCCTAAAAAAACAGCCCCAGGTTGGGCTGCATGCCCCCACCTAGTGGCCCGCTCCCTTCCCCACACCAGTGTATTAGTCAACGTGGTGACCTTGACCCTGGCGTGGGCCCTGCAAATGAGTGGGCCCGCCACCGAGAGGCCAGGGCCTGACCCGCAGTAACCTGCTGTGACCATTCATGCAGCCATCCTCTTAGACAGCACCCCATGCCACTGCAGGGCCCTGCATAAAAGGCAGGCCCGGGAGGCTGCCAGCCAGATTGGACCCAGGCGCTTGCACCATGGCCGGGCCCAGCCTCACCTGCTGCCTGTTCGGCCTCCTATCGCTGACCTCAGCCTGCTACATCCAGAACTGTCCCCTGGGCGGCAAGCGGGCCGCGCTGGACCTTGATGTGCGCAAGGTGAGCGAACGCCCTGACGGGTTGCTGAGAGAGATCCCACTCATGCCACAGGGTGCCCAGCTCGGGACCGGGGTGCAGACGGGATCCCATCGGAGGCCCAGTCAGTGCCCCAGGCCTCCTAACCCGCCACCTGGGTGCCCACTGCAGCCCCTTAAGCCCGCATCCCCATCCCTGTCCCCGTTCCCGCAGTGCCTCCCTTGCGGCCCCGGAGGCCAAGGCCGCTGCTTCGGGCCCAGCATCTGCTGTGCCGACGCCCTGGGCTGCTTCGTGGGCACCGCCGAGGCGCTGCGCTGCCGCGAGGAGAACTTCCTGCCGTCGCCCTGCCAGTCTGGCCGGAAGCCGTGTGCCGGCGGGGGGCGCTGCGCGGCCGACGGCGTCTGCTGCAGCGCTGGTGAGCTCGGAGGGCCTGGGCGCGGGGCGTTGCGGGGGAAGGGAGACGTAGGTCATGCGGGGCGTCGCTGGCGTCCTGACCAGCTCTCCCCGCAGACGGCTGCCGCACCGACCCCGCCTGCGAGGAAGACGCCGACACCGAGATGGCCTTCTCTGAGCGCTGAGCCCCGATGGCCCTGACGCCCCAGCGCACAGCCTTTACCCCGCCCCCGACACCCCAGCCACCCCAGTCCCAGCGTTAAGAACGCGAAATAAAGCAGATTCCCCTCCAGCCCGACTGGTGTGTGTGTTAGACGCGGAAAGGGACATAGAGTGGACGATCTGGCTGGGCCTGGTCCCAGAGCAGGCTGCTGGCAATTTAGAGCAGCAGTGTCCCGGCCGAGAGGCCCGCCCGAGGGGACACAGGGTCAGAGGGGACAACGGGTGGTCTGGCAGCCTTCACCCTTGCAAAGGTGGCTCTCAGCACAGGGAAGTGTCCACAACCACGACGTCACCTTCGCAGCAGGGCCCAAAGTACACTTGGCAGTGAGATCCCAGGGAACCGTGGAAGGGTGGCTGACCTGGAGACATGGAAGGGGACACAGCAGAAGGCTGCAGTCTTTCAAAGAGCTTGACTCTCTGCCCTAACGGATTCCCAGGTGCTCTGCTGGGGAGGCTCTTGAACATCCCAGGGGTCCCCCATTGTGGCCTGGTCATGACAGACCCTGTCAGAACTGACACCCCCCAAGAGAACAGGAATACCAGCGACCCCTTGGCCACAAGACTATGACAAAGTAGAAAGGGTAGCAGAAACGATTGCCCAGCCTGGTACCCAAAGGATCTTCAGTCACAGCCCTTGTCCTGGCAGTGACTTCAGAAGATCTCAGCCTGCATCCCACCTCAAACAGAACAGGACCAGAGTGCCCATCCTTAAAAATAAAACACCTGCACACTCAGGAGGCTGAGGCAAAAAGACCGTTATGAATTCAAGGCCAATCTGGGCTCCTTAGTGAATTCCAGGCCAGCCTAAACTACACTACTACAGCAAGACTCTCAAAAAATCCAAAAACACCAGGCTGATATGTGGCTCAACAAGAGAGTATTCGCCCATCAGGGTCTGAGTTCCAGCCCCACCACAAACTGAATGAATAAATCCTGCCATCCCTGAGAACAACTGGGGAGCGCTGTAAGAATGAACCCACCGCGCAGGGTTCACAGACAGGATGGAGGCAAAAAATATAACTAAAAAGGATCATAAACTGGGCAGAGGGACACATGCTTACAATTGTAGCCTGAGGCAGGACAATGATAAGTTCATGTCCAGCCTGGGCAATTTAGCAACTCAGCAAGACCCTGTTGCAAAATTTTAAACCGTGTGCTTGGGAGGCTGAAAAACAGGAAGGATCACTACAAGTCCGATCTGCGTAGGGAGACCCTGAAAACTCTGTAGACTATGTACTAAATACATAATAAAATAAAACAAATCCCTGGCTCACTCCCCACATTACCATAAAATAAATAAGACTGAGCATTTTCTGTTTTGGATTTTTATGAAGAGGGCTGAGAATTGAAGCTTTTGTTGGTTTGGTCGTTGAGTTGTTGTTTTGCAGTACTAAGGAATGAGACCAAGAAGTACCAAGCTAAGTCTCCAGCCCCTCCCTTAAAAATTTAATTTTATTAGTAGATGTTTGTAGTACATGAAGTATACATTCATGATGGGGAATAAGTTCGTGTACATAATACAGCATGCTTTTTAAAAAAATCTCTTTCGTTTTAAAAACTTATTAAGATACAGTCTCTTGCTGAATTGTCCTTTCTGGCCTCAAACTTGAGACCCTCCTGCCTCAGCTCCCAGTTGCTGGGATTACAGGTGTGCACTAAGATTTTCTCTGTATTAATTACAAAACTAGTCAACAGTACTCCGTGGTGTTGGATGTTGCAGAGACTAGAAAGAATGTTGAGAGGGTTCTGGTCATATTCTATTGTTTTTCACTTAGATTCCATTATACCCCAGAAAGAATGGCTGTCATCAAGAAGCCAACCAATGGGTCGGCCAGATAGCTCAACAGACAAAGCACCTGCTTAGGCAAGCACAAGGACCAGGGTTTGATCCCTGGCACTACATGCCATGCCGGCCCCACTCCCATGTGTACTGAGCCAACACCAAGACCCCATGTGGTGGGGTCTATAATCCCTGAAAACTGGAGAATCACTATGAGTCCAAGCTGCAGAGACCTGGTACCAAACACATTTTTAAAAAAATCATTAGCTGTAAACATGTGTACTTTACTTTTGCCTATACACTATACTCTAATAAATCATAAAAATAAGATTGTCATTACCAAAGAGGTTTGAAAGAGAGCAGAGATAGGGCTTTGAAAATTGACTATCCTTCTTCTGACCACGCATCTGGGGTGGGGAGGCGGGAGGATTTGTTACTGAAAGGGATCCTGTCAAATGGACCAGGATGGCATGTGTGACATACAGAAATGAGTATTTGTGTTGTCAGGCCTTCATAGGCCCTTGGAAACTAAGCATGCATTAGGCAGTATTGGTAACTGTAATAAAATATCTCAAATAATCAGTTTACATGGAGACAAAGCTAGCACTTTGGGAGGCTGAGGCAGGAGGTAGCAAGTTCAAGTCCCACTTGGGCAACTGAACAAGAACTTCTCTCCAAAAAAAAAAACCCTCGGGATACTGAGGCAGGAGGATCACCATGGATTTGAGGAAATCCTGGGCTCACAGTGAGTTAAGGGCCAACTACATAGCAAGATCCCATCTCATTTTTTTTTTTTTTTTTTTCTGGAACCAGGGATTGAATTCAGGCCTTTGCGCTTACCAGGCAAGTGCTTATTCTACTGAGCTGTCTCCCCAGTCCCTCAAAAATTTTTTTAAAAATATAAAAGTTGGGGCTGAGAAGATGGCTTGGTGGTCTAAGTGCCTGCTTGGCAAGCTCAAGGACCAGGGTTTGATCCCCGAAAGCCAGGGTGCACCATGCAGGCCACAGAGACCGGCCATGGTGGTGCACACCTGTGATCCCAGCACCAGGGAGGCTGAGACAGAAGGATTACTACGAGTCCAAGCTATGTAGCAAGATCCTGTACCAAAGAAATAAATAAGATTAAAAATCATAATAAATAAGAGTAGCTGTAGATGCTGCTCAATGGAGAAAGCTGGTGCACTTGATCCCCAGTACCACAACACACGCATACGGAAAAAAGAGAGGAGTTCATTTTGGCTCATGGTCATCAATGGTTTCAGTTCAGCATTGCAAAAAAGAAGAAAAAGAAAAAAATATATAGTGACTATAAGCCCCAATATATCTAACAATGTGCCTGAAAATATATTAAGCAAAGGGATGAGAAAGGCTAATGCAGCAGTCTGTGTGTAAGTGGTGTGGCTCGGGTGTTTTGACTTCTGCGTGCTACGGGTGTGCTCTGTCCCAGAGGTGCACCCCAGCCCTTGCCAGCGATCTCTGGGGAGGGTGTCAGTGCCCCTCTCGTAGAAGAAGCAAGGTTCAGGAAGAGTTCAACATCATTAACACCTTTGAACTAGCGGGGGTCCAGGAAATGCAGTACCTGATGTCATGCCCCACAACTAGAATGCACATGATCTGGGGAGCGTGTACAAGGTAGTCATGAGTACCTAGTTCTTTCCTCAAGAGAAGACGATTTTTAATGAATCAATATTATACAGATCGAATTCTCTGACCTCAGTGAATAAAATTAAAGCTAACAAAAGATGTCTTCCTGTGTCTGCACTCTAAACACACATTATAGCATAACCCTTGGGTTAGCACAGTAATCACCATAAAAGTACTGAATGCTTAGGCTGGGGAAGCTAAAGCTCAAGGTCAAAGAAGGAGAGAATGTGGACTCTACATAGGTAATAGAAAATGAGAAAACCCAGGTGTGGTGATGCAGGCCTGTAGTCCCAGCACTTGGGAGGCTGAGGCAGGAGGATTGGTGAAAGTTCGAGACCAGCCTGGGCTACAAAAGTGAGCTCAAGGCCAGCCTGAACTGCATAGTGAGACCCTGTCTCAAAAAAAAAAAAAAAACAGAAAAGAAAATGAGAAAGGTTTCTTTGTGCTGGGGATCAAATTCAAGGCAAGTGCTCTTCCACTGAGCTGTTTGTATTTGTTTTTTGTTTTGTTTTGTTTTTGTGGTACCAGGGATTGAGGGTACTCAGGACCCTGTGCTTGCCAGACAAGTGCTTCTTCTACTGAGCTATTTCCCTAGCCCCTAATGAAATGGTTTCTTCTCTCTCTCTCTCTCTCTCTCTCTCTCCCCCCCCCCTTTCTTTTTTGCGGTAGGAGGGATCAAACTGTTTGTATTTGAATAAGCCAAATAGGGAACTTCAGATCTGGGAGCACAGAAAACCGAGAACTATATGGAGGGGAAAAAGGCAAATAATAAAGGACTGAAGTCAGAGCACTCCCTGGGTGTGGGAACAATAGCAAAATCCAAAACTGCAAAATGAACAGTGGATAAAACAAAAAGCTACTCATAGACAGGGGCGATCTCGCGTATCTCCAAACTGGGGGACTGAGACAGGAGGAGCACAAGTTTGAGCCCAGCCTCTGTAATTTAGCAACTTAGTGAGATTCTGTCTCAAAAACAAAAACAAACAAACATGTATTTTAGTTTTATTTTTGGTTTATTTTTCAGTTTTATTTTCTTTCAGTTTCAATACTGAAAAAAGTGAAAAAGAAGCTATTTCTAAGAAGTAAATGAGTCTTTGTGGTGTGGCTTGCAGCAGATTCCCTCCCACCCCCCAGGCCTCATGTGGTCAGAGATGTTTGGATCTACAGTGTGGGCCCTGGGACTGATTCATGATGCAATGCTAGGACCAAGGACGCTAGGATTATGGCTGTGAGTGCTGCCTGCCCTAAGCATCCTGGGTGAGAGAAAGGGACAGAATCTGTTCCTTAGACAAGGGACTAATATCTAGGATATATAAAGAAATTTTTAAAAAATCAGACCTCCAACAAACTTAAACACCCAGCCCCAAATGGGCATCTGAAATAAATAGATATTTCTCAGATGGTAAAGCAGAAATGGCAAATGAACATATGAAAAAATGTTCACCATCACTGGTGATTAAGAGATGCAGGTTAAACAATGCTGAGATTCCATCTCCAGAAACAATGGCTGTCATCAATAAAACCAGTAACAAATGCTGGCAGGAGGGGATGGGGAGATAGCTCCGTGGCACAAGTGCCTGCTGGGGAAGTGCAAGGTTGTGAGTTCAAACCCAGTCCCGCAAAAAAAGAAGAAAAAGAAAAGAAAAAAAAAAAATTCTGGTGAGGGTTGTGGGAGAAAAAGAGCCCTTCTGTGTAGTTGGGAGAGTAGATTGGTGCCACCACTGGGGTAATCAGTATGGAGAGTTCTCAGAAAACTAAAACTAGAGGTTCCATTTGACCCTACTATTTCCCTTCTAGGTATGTTTCCTAAAGAATTAAAAAACATGATACCACAGTCATATAGGCACATCCATGTTTATAGCAGCACAGTTTATAATAGATAAATCTTGGAAACAACCCAAATGTCCATCAACAGATGAATGGAGGGCTGGGGAGATAGCTCAGTAGTCTAAAGTGCCTGCTGAGGAAAGCTTAGGCAACCGCAGAGACTGAGGTTTGATCACTGGCACCACATGCTGTGCTAGTCCCACCCCCAGGGCAGGCTGAGCCGGCCATAACATACATACATAAATAAATAAATAAATAAACAAACAGACAGATGAATAGATAAAGATGTGAGGTTTTTTTTAAACAATGGAGTACTACTCTGCCACAAAGGATAAACTCAGTTTTTAAAAGGGGCAATTAAAAAAATGATAAACTCAAGACATTTCTGGCTAAATAGCTGCATCTCCCTCCACACACACACAGTATGAGTAAGCAAACTCACAACCCCATGCTTACCAGGCAGGTGCTGTGCTGAGGTATATTCCCAACCCAATAGATACGTCTTGAGACTATATTCTTTTTTTTTTTTTTTGGTACAGGGTCTCATATCACAGCTCAGATTTGTAGTGATTATTCTGTCTCAGCCTCTCCAGCCCTGAGATTACAGACATGTGTCACCACATCAGGTTTCCATGGCCCACTTGGGTCCCACATCCAAGCCAGCAGGGCATGTGGTACTTGGCATCAAAACCAGGTCCTTGCGCTTGCCAGGCAGACACTTAGACCCCCATGCTGTCTGCAGTTGGAGACCATATGCTTAAGTGAAATAAATCAGATGCACAGTTGTAAATACCAAATTGTTTCTCTGGTATGAGGAACCAAAAGTATAAATAAAGATCAGAATGTATATACGAGATGCTATCAAATAGGAAGAAAATGCTCAATTGGGAAGAGGAACTAGGGAAGAGGGAGAAGGAAAGGAAAAGAAAAAAGAGACAGAAAAGGGAGAAATGGAAATAAGCTTTTGTAAGTGAGAAGGGTAAGAGAGATTGAAGAGAGGTTAAGGGAATGAGGGGGAAAAGAAGAAGTGAGTTATGTCGTGGACAGGTACAAAGAGGGAGGGTTAATAGATCCTGTTAGGTCTGGTCCTGCCCAGGGCCTACCCTCACCTGGGACAGGTGCTGCATGGGCCACCGGGAAGAGCTAGGAAGCCAGGGTGGAAAGGGAGCCCTCCCCAAATTGCCCCACAGCACACCGCACCACACACGACCCCTGCAGAGGGTGAGCTTCAGGGTGAGGGTGAGCTAGAGAGTAATTTGGGGAGGTGAGGGTGAGTATAAGGGTGAGCTTGAGGATGGGGTGAGCATGCGTGTGAGATGAGGATGATGGTGGGGGATGAGAGTGAGGGTCTGGGTGGGGTGAGGGTGTAAGGGTGGGGTGAGGGTCAGCATGAACGCGACACGAAGGACTCCGTGCATGGCTGGTGACGCCAAGCTGTTTGAGTCGTGGGTTCTGTTTCACTGCTGGGCAGTGGGATCTACGCTCAGGGTGACTTCCTCCACCTCAGCTCCCTCTTGGTTATGGAGGATCCCTAAGACCTGGACCAAGAGAGCCCAGGAGAGGATGCCAAGAGCCTGGGACCCAGACAGAAGGCTGTGAGGGGACCAGAGATAAGGGCACAAGGGACAAGCAGGGGTGGGAGTACGGGTCAGGAAAGAAGCCAGAGGGGCCCAGGAGCTGAGGGTGCAGAGAAAAGAGAAGAGGTGAGGGCACAGGGAGAACCACAGAAACAGGAGTCAAGTGCTGGTGACATCTTTGCTGGAAGCTGCATTGTCAAAGGTGATACGTCCTGGCGAGCCAGGCACGTGTACCGGTATGTATGTAGTGCGCCCGTCATCGTGTCTCATGAGTGTGCATCTTGGCATGTTTGTGGTTCTTCTTTTTCTTTTGTTTTTTATTTTTTAAATGGGAATTGAACCCAGGGGCTTTGCACTGAGCTACAGCCCAACCCTACCTTTTTTATTTTTATTTTTTAAAACTATCTATCTATTTATTTATTTATTTATTTGATACAGTGTTTTGCTAAGTCACTAAGTGACCCAGGCTGGGTTGGAACTTGACATCCTCCTGCTTCAGCGTCCTGGAGTGCTGAGATTACTGCTGTGTACCACGGCCTGCCGTGTCTGGTTCTCAAGGTCGTTCGCAAGGTCTCCGCTTGGTCCCAAATCCTATTCTGGTCTGCTTCCCCGAGAGTGTGTGTGGTTGCAGGGGCTGCATGTGAGAGGGTCTTGCAGCTACTTTTTGGCACAGTCTGCCACCCACTATGTGAGAAGCCCTGATAGCCAGCGAGCCGGGATGGACAGGAGGGGACCTGTTCCTGAGAGTCTATGCACAGAGAAAAGGAGGCGCAGTCGTAGATAAAACAGACGTTATGAGATCGGGGATACAACTCAGTGGCACAGCACCTGCCAGGTAAGCATGAAGTCCTGAATTCAATTCTTGGTACCAAAAAAAAAGGACATTGGACATTGTAATAAGAATCTAGGGAGCAGGTCTTCCTCACCCCTCACCCCCCGCAAGCTGTCTGTGCCTCGGTCACCTGGGATGAGGTGAGGACAGAATGGTGACCCCTTGCTGTGACCCCTTCTTCCTTCTCTCTTACCCCTCAGTCACTCCCAACGCCTCTGCGTCTCTCCCCATCATCTGCTACCTCTGTCTCCTATCCCCTTCCCTGGGCCTGTCACCTCCCAGCCCCAGAGTTTCCCCTTCCCTGTCGTTATGTAAGATTGCGCTGACCCACGCTTCCGCGGGAGGATCCTTCCGTTCTCTGTGGCGGATTTGCCCAGGACCCGCGTGCGAAACCGACCAGGCCCCGCCCCGCCCCGCCCCGCCCCGCCAAGCATCACAGACAGACACAGGTGCGTTTGCAGTGTTTATTGTCCATATTGCGAGGTCGGAGCTCGGGGCTCCGGCTGGGGCTCAGTAGCCATCGGGCGAGGCGGGCTCAGGCTCAGGCTCAGGCTCAGGGGCCCCTGCCAGCTGCACCAGGCGGAGCAGCAGCGCCCCCGCGGGGCCGTCCAGCTGCGTGGCGTTGCGGCTCCGGTCGCCGGCTCGGGCGCGGCGGTGGAGGCCCTCGCGGCACTCGGGCTCCATCGCGCAGCTCTCTGCGGAAAGAGGAGATGTGAGCGCGGGCGCAGTCGGGAGGGGGCCCGAACCCGAGCCCGCGCCCGCGCCCGCGCCCTGTCGGTGCGCACCGTCGTTGCAGCAGACGCCGTCGGCAGCGCAGCGCCCCCCGCCGGCACACGGCTTCCGGCCCGACTGGCAGGGCGACGGCAGGAAGTTCTCCTCGCGGCAGCGCAGCGCCTCGGCGGTGCCCACGAAGCAGCCCAGGGCGTCCGCGCAGCAGATACTGGGCCCGAAGCAGCGGCCTTGGCCTCCGGGGCCGCAGGGGAGGCACTGCGGGGACGGGACGGGAATGTGGACGCGGGCGTGAGGGCCTGGGGCAGGCACCAAGGCGGCGGGATGCGGGGCACAGGTGGAGTCGAAATCTATCAAGATCCCTGGTTTTGGACTGAGAACCATTCACACTGCTGCTCCAAGACTCCCTCACCGTCAGTTGGGGGACCGGTCTCTCCGACCTCCCTACAGCCGAGGCAGTACCCATGTGTGTGCATCCCTCTCTCCGGCTGCCTCCCCGGTTCCGGGTCTCTCGCCAGCCCCAGGTGGAAGTTCAGTCCCTTGGGTTCCTCAGCTCCCCACGTGCACCCCACACTTCGCAGAGTATGCTTATGCTGCCCAGCACACACACCCAGCCCTCTGGTCTCCACTCCAAGCTGGTGGGCGTCATCCGGAGTCCTGTCCACCTCCTCACTCATTCATGGCCTTCAAGGTGGGCAGCAGAAGCTTGAGCTCTAGGGGAGCCAAGCCGCAGGAAGACAGCTTGTGGGGGCTGCCCCCTGCTCCTCTCGATTGCTTACTCAACAGCTCAGCCCTGAGGCACTGTGGCCCTGCTGACCTGCACACCCAAAAGGGAATAAAAGAGCACGCAGCACGAGGAATGGGGCCTAGCACCCAGCAAAACTTCCATGTGGGATGCGCAGAGCAAAGGCCATCTTGTGAGGGGCACCTGTGGCAGACAGCCGGGGCTGGGCTGGGGCTCCAGTATTCGGTCTGGATTGAGGAGCCTGGGCAAGGAAGAGGCCTTGCCTCCTCGTTCTGCCTGATGCAGTCCCAAGCCCGGGTGCAGCAGAGGCGCCCCCACTTTACTGCAGCCCTGCCTGGGTGAAGACTGAACCCGCTACCACTTCTGCCCCTCCCACTGTTGACAGCTGGGTTCTCTCTGCCCAGCCACGCTGCCTTCTCACTGGCACCTCCCTAGCCTGCCTTCTCCCTGGCTCCCCCCTTTCCTGGACCATGCTCTGAGATGCCAGTCCTGGGGCACTGCCCATTGCCCTGGGAGAGCCTCGGTAGTACCTGTCTCAGCTCCATGTCCACCAGGGCTCGCTTGCCGCCCCTCGGGCAGTTCTGGAAGTAGCAGGCGGAGGTGAAGGCCAGCAGGCCAAGGAAGCAGGCTGGCAGCATGGTGTCAGGCATCCTGGCGCACGCAGGTGAGCACTGGGTAGGTGCTGCTCCACTTGCTCTGTGCTGCTGCCTTGGCCGCTGCCTATTTATGTCCGTAGGTGTTCCCTGCGGGCGGCCTGGCTCCGCCCCTACCCAGTGGGCCCCCAGGAACCCATAGCCTCCAGATCCCAAGCCATTAGCGGTGATTCAGGCGTCTGGGGACACACGTGGACCTGTCTGTGCAGAGGATGGCGGAGGAGGGGGGCAGGCCACCCAGCTGTCAATGGCTGTAGTGACAGGAGCTGTGGTAAGTGTGACTGCAGTACTCTGAGCCCAAGGAGAGAGCCAGGCAGGGGTCTGTCATTGAGCATCCTGGCCACCCTGGAGAGGGGAGTTGATGGGTCCTGTCCACCTGACACAGACCCTGAGAATAGTGAGGGGCCATGGGGCTGCTGTGGGAGCAGGGTCAGGCCCCTGCCTGGAGGAGATAGGGAGGGGACAGCCAGGTGTGGTCAGATGAGCCCTGCCACAGGACAAGTGAGCAGCAATGACATGCACCTGGGTGGCAGGGACAGAGCTGCTGTCCTGGAACCAAGGAGGCACACAGGGCAGGCAGAGGTCATCCCCTCAGTAGGAGTGGCAGCCTTCGGAGGATGCTCAGGGCGCTCCTGCCTCCACTCCTACAGAGCAGGTCATGGGACTCAGCCCTGACACTGGGCTCTTGGGGGCAGCTTCTAAGTATGTCCCCCATCACCAAGCCTAAATAGGGGTTGAGGAACAGAACATACCTCCAGTGAAGTTCAACGGTACAGAGAAAGACTCCCATGGAATCTGACAATCACCTGCCTCCTCCCCATGACCCTAGGCAGGCACATCTCAGGCCTGGGCCAGGAACAGGAACTGGGGACCCTGAACTAGGAGCAGGAGCCAGGGACCAGCAAACCTCAAAAACTTCCCGATACTCCTGCCTCTGCTTCCCGAGTGCAGGGATTACAGGTGTGCCATCATGCCCAGTTTACTTTCTGACCTTAGGCTGACGGGTCTACAGCCTACTGGAGTGATACTCTGGTCTGGGACCCAGGCCAGCCATGCTGCCCTATCTGGCTGTGCTGTCCCAGCCCATGCCAGCTCCTGCCTGCTTCTCCAGAGTATCTTAGTCTACCAGGAAGCTCCAAGAGACATGGCAGCCACCTCCCCACCAAGTGCAGTGAGAGTCTGGTGACTAGGAGGGGGCTTCACACGCTCTCCAGACCTTTTAGGAAGGACCTTAGGGATGTGGGTGGGAGCCTCAGAAGGAGGCTTGGGCAGGAGCCCAGTGGCTTGGATGAGGGCTATCCCTGCTGCTTGAAGCTTCTAGACAGGCAGGTCACCTGACCTCTGTGCCATACTTCCCACAGTGTGGCAGAGAAGAGCAGGAGCAATAGCGCAGGCCCAAGCACTGACAGCTTTCAGAAAGCACCTGCACTGTTGTCGGTGAGCAGTAATGTCTCCCTAATGCCTCTGTTAGGAGCTGAGGGGCAGCATCGTGAGTTAGGCCTAGAGGAACAGTTTCATATGCCACTGGTGGCTGGAGACAAACTTGGTGGCAAGTCACTGCCTACTGCGGTGCTGTGGGTCACACAACAGGTGAGTGGCCCAGGCCTTGCTCAGGCCAGCTGTGTGGCTTTGCCCCACACTTTACCCTCGCTGGGCCATTGGAAAACTCACAGGCCCAAACCAATGGGCACAAGGCCTGGGAGAGACCAGGACATGCAGGCTCCACCTACCTTTTTGACCGTGGCTGTCATGCTGAGACCTACCTCCCACACCAGGCTCCTGTGAGAACCCCAAACTCCACCTCTGTGGTGGCCAGAGGGACTTGCTTCTTCTAAAAGCACCTCCAGGGCCTCCATGTGCTGGGAAAAGCCTCTTTACTGTGCTGACCAGCTGTATTTAAAAAAAAAAGTCATTTATTTGGCACAGGGTCTTGCTATGCAGCTTAAATTCATAGTGACCCTCCTGTCTCAGCCTCCCCAGCTCTGGGATTACAGGCATGTGCCACCACACCCAGTTTTGGGGCTGGCACAGCATGCAGTACTGGGGACTGAACCCAGGACCTTGCACTTGCCAGGCAGGCACTTGGACCGCTGAGCTATTTCCCCAGCCTGACTAGCCATATTTCAAACACATCACCACAAGTCACATTTCCCCAAGACACCTGACACCCCATCTACACTCCTCAAATGACTTTTTCACATGAATCAGTTTCAAAGGGAAGGGTTAGCTGAGTATGCTGGTAATCGCCTACAATCCCAGCTACTTGGGAGGCTGAGGTAAGACTGTCAGTTTGAGGATAGCTGGGGCAACTGGGCCATCTCAAAATAAAAATATAGAGAGCTGGGTGGTGGAGGCTCATCCCCCAGGCTGGGGGCGGGGGGGGGGGGGAAGAGATGAATGAGAGTTTAGCTCTTTTACTACTCCCTCCCCTACCATGCGGGGCCTCCCACCATCCTGAGGTAATGAAGCTGAGGTGGTTGCATCAGTAGACCAGTGAGATTCTAACTACAGATCAGCGTTCTGAGCTGTGCCGTGTAGTGTCGTATGATGACCCCTTGACCTCTCAACAGCTCTGCATTTCCTGGGGTTAGTGATTACCTTAGTTTTTCACTTGTGATTCACCTGATATTTTTACTGGAAGTCAACATTTATTCTTGAGCTCTCTTCACTCAGCTCACAGACCAGAGCAGTGCACCGAAAATCCTGCTAGCAAGGCCATAAACCACCACCACCGGGCCTAATAAATCCAATAAAACTGTAGCCGGATTGCTCAGTTTGTGATCAGCCTTTGTTTCTTTGGCTAATTTGACATAAGCCCTCCTTGGTCAGCTGCACTAACTCTGCCCTTCCTCATCCCCTCTTCCATTCTTCCTTGATCACCTGCCCCTGCTTGGGCCTTGAGTTCTACGTGTTGCCCCAGGACTCAGTTGTTCAGCCCATCTTTGCTCCTCTTCCTAGCGTGAGTTTCACATCTTACTACAAATCAAGGAGGTGCAGATTCATACCTCTTCCCTGGGCTCTCCCAGCAAGAGGTGATGGATGATTTCCCAAGGGGGCACTTTGGGGCCCTCCTGAGTGCACAGCAGGCCTCTCCGCCCAGCACAGGGTGCTCTGCTCTGATCCCCAGGAGCTCTCTGCTGCCCCAGCATCCCTAACTCGGAACTCACCCTCACCACCCTCTGGGCCTCCTTGTACCTGACATTCAACTCCCTCCTCATTGTCAGTCTGCCTCTAAAATGCATGTCAATGCTACCTACTTTTTTGTAAATTCGCTTTAGTGTTTTTGTTTATTTATTTGTCTTGGAGTTGGTTTGTTTTTTAAGACACAATCTTGTTATGTACCCCAGGCTGACCTCAAACTCCCAATCCTTCAGCCTTGGCCTCTGAAATGTCAGGCTCCTGCTTTGGGATTCAAGAAGCTGCTGTTTTCTTTTCCTAAAAGCCCTTCTCCTCCACAGAATCCACTTAAGGGTTGTTTATTTGTTTTATTTTGTTTATTTGTGTGTGTGTGTGTGTGTGTGTGTGTGTGTGTGTGTTTGGTACCAGGGATCAAACTTGGGACCTTATACAAGCTAAGCAGGTGTCTATGCCACTGTGCTGTCTCACTAGCCCCACTTAACTCCTTTTTTTTTCCTTTTTGACAGAGTCTCACTATGTGATTGAGGCTGGCTTTGAAGTCACTTTATTGTGTAGGCTGGTCTTAAATTAGCCAGAATCCCCCTACCTCAGCCTTCTGCGTGCTGGAATTACAGGCATGCACCACCACACACAGCCAAAGGACTTCTCTTAAAGGATCCTTCTGCCAGCCTTGGGGTCATATACTTTTAATTGTAGCTACTCCAGAGGCTGAGGCAGAAAAATGGCAAGTTCAAAGTCAGTCTAGGCAACTTATTTAAAAATTTTAAAAAGAAAAAAAAGAGAGAAAATCAGGTAGCGTACTTGCAGAGCATGTGTCAGGTCTTGGGCTCAACCCCACCGTGGAGGATGCCACCCCTGACTGGCCAGTCTAAAGCACTCCTCACCAGCTGCTGAGATGTACTTAAGGAAAGGCTTGGGTGGCGGGGTGGCCGCAGTGTTCAGGGGGAACAATTGGAGTCCCAGCAGTCCCCAGCCGCCACCCCCACAGCATCTTAGCAGGCAGAGAATCAGCCTGCCTGCCAGAGGCGACGGACACCACTGGACATGGACCTCCTGCGCCCTCTGTGCCTTGCACTATCCGATTTGATTCCCAGAAGGCCCTTGCCCGTGGCAGGCGACAGCGGACAGCAGTATGTCTCACTGCCATTAAGTGAACCTCTCACCGCGGTAAGCAAGACTCTCACAGATGTTAATGCAGCTGTAGGGTGACTAAGGGGAGTATTACCAGCGCAGTGAGATCTGCAAGCTCCTTATCCCATGTGTAGAAGCTGAAAGCTCCTGATTCTGTCTGACTCCTCAGCCTCTGGGAAGACAGGGGCACAGTGTGGGCCAGACCCTGAGCGGGTGCAGTGAAAAGTGAAGCCCTGTCAGCTGGGAGAGGCCTGCATTCCCAGCCCACAGCTCTGCTGGGAGCCATGGCTTCAGCCTTGGCATTGCCATTATGTTTGCATGATGTGAGTCTGAGTGTTGCTTAGATAAAGGCCTGGTTTCTGGTGTAATTAGTGCACAGTCTAAAAGGCCAGCATGGGGCCAGTGAGAGGGCTCAGTAGACTAAAGTGCATGCTTAGGCAAGCTTAGGCAAGCACAGGGACTGTGGTTTGATCCCCAGTACTACATGCCACGCAAGCCCTGCCCACAGGGTGGGCTGAGTTGGCCAGAGTCCAGGTGTGGTGGTACATGCCTGTGATCTAAGCACTGGGGAGGCCGAAAGCAGGAGGATCACAAGTCCAAGTTGCATAGTGAGACCCTGCAACAACCAAATACACAAGAATAAATTTTTTACAGTAAATAAGTAAAAAATAAAAGTGTCAGTGTGATATTCTACTGCAGGCGTTGGTGTGTCCTCCCTATAAGCTGATTTCCTGTTGCTCGTTCAGCCATCCAGAGCCTGAGGCTGCCAAGGTCTTCAGGCCCACAGAGCAGGGGCAGGCCCTAGCTTCTCCGTGTTCCTCAGAGTCCTGCAGTGTGTCAGCTCCAGGCATGCTCACTCAGCCACTCCTCTGCTTGCTGAGGACATCTGCTCCCCGGATGTGCCAGGCTCCCCCAGACTCACAGAAGGCCTGCACACAGTCTCCCTCTTAAACTTTCGGTGCACCAGTAACCAGTACGTTGTAGGGGATTGTTTCCTGGGACATACTGCCCCTCCAGGAGTAAAAATCTAGGCCAAATCACTGTAAGCACTGATGTAACATGGTGTGACACTGATTCAGTCACATTCCTCATTCCCTGGAGTGGCAGCACTTACCATGAATTAACACTGAGTGCGTTACTATGGGGGCTCCTGAAACAGTGAAACAAAGCCAGGAGTGGTGGTACACAACTATAATACCAGCACAAAGGAGGCAGAGGGAGGAGAATGATCATAAATTCAAGGCCAGCCTGAACTACATAACAAGATTGTGTCTCAAAAGGAAGATGTTAGCTGTTTTTATTTATTTATTTATTTTTATTTAGTATTTTAGGAAAAGGTCTACAGGGTCTCACTACTAGATGGACATATAGTGATCCGCCTGTTTACAGCCTTCCAAGAGCTGGGATTACAGGCATGCACCACCATGCCCAGTCTCAATTGTCCATCTCAGCGCTCCGCAGGGGTGGAGCTAACACAGCAGGCCTGGGGATCAAACACCCCGCCCTGCACCTCCTTGCATGTGCTTTAATCTGCTGAGCTATTTGGCTGGCCCAAGATGTTAGCTGCTTTAAAGCTATCATGATATTCCATGGCCAATCCTGTGATCAAAAACAAAACAATGGATCCGAAGGTGTAGTTCAATAGTAGATCCTTCATCTAGCATGTATGAGGTCCTGAGTTGATTCCCAACACTAAAACAAAAAACAAACAGAAAGATTATTTATTGGTAGACCACGTGTTTTGTGCCCTTTTAAACTCCATCTATTCTTCTGAGAAGATGGCAAAGTGATGAGCAGCAGAAAAACAGCCTCTCTGAGACTTGGTGTTCAGACACTGGCATATGTGAGGAAGAGAAAGAGGAGGAAAAGTGGGTAACCAGGATGTAGCAGGAATCTGAAGCAAAAATTGAATCCCACAGGGAGAGCAAAGGAAGAGACTTCAATAAATAAGAAAGGGATGGCAGGCAGCACTTTCTCCCTGAGCCCTGACTCATCCTGGGGGAGGGACAGCTGGAATCTGGTTTACCGTGACTTCTGGGGGCCTCAGTGACCTCCATGGAGGGATGCGCTAGTGGGACAGAGGGGCGGATGAAGCAGACTGCAGCAGCCAGTGAGTCATTCACATGCAGACATCCTCCAGGAGAGGGCAGTTGGCCAGTAGCTTGGGCCCACCTGAGCTCAGAACAGAGCCTCCATGGGCCGGCTCCACTTAGTGCTCCCAGTGTCAGGGTAAGGCTGTGGAGTTAAAGCGCGCAGGTCAGGGAGCCAAGTTCTAACCTGCAGGAGGCACACAGTGTTACAGGCTGATCAAATTGAGCTACAGCCTCACAGCCAGGAATCAGCCTGAACTTCAGTGGATCTAAAGGCACAGGCTTGCTGGGATTATCCACTCGCCAGCACAGAGCACATCTGGGTCTCTTGGATGAATTTACACAGATCTGGGCTTTGCTGGCCCATGTTGTCTACCAGTGACAGCAGAGAAACTTCTCGAAGTGGACATTTTTTTCCTCTTCTTTTCTTCTTCTTTTTCTTCCTTTGTCGTTTTTGTTTTGTTTTTCTTGATTTTTTGTTCTTGTATTTATGTGAATGTGAACAGGTTTTCTAGTTTTTGTGTTCTACTTTTTCTATTTCTTCCTTCTCTCTTTCCCTCCTATTTTCTTCACCAATTTCCCAAAGTTTGCATAAACTTCCTTTGCTCTCTAGCCTGTTCCCAATCTCTTCCTCTTCTGCTATTTCTGTTTTTCTGCATAGCCTCTTTAAATTTTCTTCCCTGAGGACAAAATTGCAATATTATCTGCTGTATACAATTTTCTGGTTTCTTTTAGATTTTGTTATATAACCACAAATCTAATTCACATCATTAAAAGTAGTTAATTAATGTTTACCACAGTGTGTCACTTGCTAGGCTGTATTTGATGCTGTTCTTTTTGCTGACTGCACTACTTTATCCAAGGTGACCTACTTGTTCTAATCAGTTATTCTTTCTGGTACAGCAACACTAAGATTGCCTAAGGGTCATAAATAATACTATAGGCAAATGCCAATGAGCCAGGGACTGGTCCAAGTATGTAGCACCTTCTCACCTGCAATAAATTGAAAAGGCAAGATCTTGAAACAGACGCAAAACCCAGAGGCCAGTTATACTTGGAAGAGATCTCTGAGAAATGGTCATTTCCTAAAGGTTCTAAATACCAGCAATAAAGCTACATAACAGAAGCAATTTAAAGGCATCAACCCAGGTATTAAACTAAAAAAGAAAAGAAAATGAGAAGATCCTTAAACAAGACACAACCATAGACTTCCAGATCATCAATGGCAAACCCCGGGGGGCAATAAGGTGGAATAGGGCAAAAGACATTCTTCCCGGCTCTTTGAAGTGGTAGCGACAAAGCAGATTAATGAGGCTCTAGAAAAAATCAAATCAGAAGTAATTTCTTGGAGATGAAAGACTTGCTTAGCAAGTATGGAACAGATACAGATTTAAAGAGTACAGGTGCTTAGGAAAATGATGGAAACTATGAACTCCCAACATGGGAAAGAAATGGAATCTATGAAACAAATTCAAAGAGATATTCAGGAGATTCAAAATTCTGATTTTGCAGCAAAATAAGCCAATATGAAGACAGAATATTAGAAAAATAAGACAAGATTGCAGTTAGTGATCAAGAAAAGAAAGATTTCTTTAAAATAGAAATGAGGGGGCCGGCGAGATGGTTCAGTGGTCTAAAGCGCCTGCTTAGGAGGGCTCAGGCAACTGCGGAGACTGCAGTTCGATCCCTGGCACCACATGCTGCGCCAGCGCCACCACCAGGGCAAGCTGAGCCAGCCACAAAATGAATAAATAAAGAAACAAACAAACACAACAAGCAAACAAATTAATAAATAAATAAAATAAAAAAATAAAATAAAATAGAAATGAGGTTAGAGATATGGCTCAGTGGCATAGTACCTGCCTGGCAAGCACAAGGCTCTGAGTTCTATTCCCAGTTTAAAAAAAAAAAGGGAAAGAACCATGAAAAATTAATCCAACAGCTGATAGATGCTACAAAGAAAAGTAACACACAGTTGATCAGAATCACTAAACAGCAGGACATAATGCAAACGGTATCACTTCTGTCAACAGAAGAAATAATGTCTATTAACAGAAATAATGGAAGAAAATTTCCCAAGCAGGGAAAAAGAATTTGACATATAGGTAACTGAGGTATATACAACTTCAATTAGCCATGATCAAAGAAAACTAAGCCAAGATATGTAACAGTTGAGATTCCATAAGTTAACAAGAATAGAATGTTAAAAGCTGTTAGTGGGCTGAGGAGATAGCTCATTGGTCTAAGCATCTGCCTGGCAAGCACATGAACCCAGGTTTTTTCCCCAGTACTGCATGCCATGCCAGCCCTAAAACTGGGTGTAGTGGAGCATGCTTGTAATCCTAGTGCTGAGGAGGCTGAGTCAGGAGAATCACTGTAAGTCTGATCTGCATTCGTGAGACCCTGCACCAAATAAGTAAATAAATAAATAACTTTCTTTTTAAAACTTAATTAATTAATTAATTAATTTATGTTATGGACAGCTCCACCTGCCATAGGGGTGGGGCTGGCGTAGCATGTGGTGCCAGGGATCAAACCACGGCCCCTGCAGTTGCCTAAGCAGGCGCTTTAGACCACGGAGCTATCTCGCCGGTCCCATAAATAACTTTTTAAAATTTTAAAAAACAAATAAAAGCTGTTAAGAGAAAAGAAACAAATCACCTATAAAGGAAAGTCCATCAAAATTATAGCTGACTTCTCAACACAAATGAAGGAGAGCTTGGAGTGAAGTATTTGAAGCTCTAAAGAACACAATCTCCAACTCAGATTGATCTTTCAAAAGTGATATAGAAAGTAGATCTGCTTCCACTCCAGCAACCACTGAAGAACAGTACATGGCCTCCACTATCCCATGGCCGTGGGCCTCAACAAGGGCCATGAGGTGACTAAGAATGTGAGCAAACTGAAGCA
>PVKN010008036.1:0-25699 GCA_004027915.1 Capromys pilorides
TAGGGACCAGGGAGCCCCCTCACCCTCCTCACTGACACAACTGGGGCTGCCAGGGGTGCCCAGTGGCTAGTGTGCTGCTCGTTGCCTGCCCCAAGTGAGAGACTCAGACTCCCCAAGGAACTTTTTTTTTTTTTTTTCCTTTTTAGTACTGGAGTTAAAGCCCAGGGCCTTTGCACTGAGCTCCATCTCCATCACTTTATTTGTTTTGAGACGAGGCTTCATTATCCAGTTCGGGCTGGCTTCGAACTCACTATGTAGTCCAGACTAGCCTCATACTTGCAGAGATCCTTCTACCTCAGCCTCCCCAGCATTGGGATCATCACGCCCGATTTCAGGGTCAGGGATACCAGGGATTGAATTCAAGTCTTTGCACTTGGCAGGCACGCCCTTCGACCATCAAACAATCTTCCCCATCCCTGGCTTTATTTATTTAGATGGTTACTAAATCATGCAGTTGGGGTTCAAACTTGCTATTCTCCTGTCTCAGCCTCCTAAAGGTCTGTGATTACAGGCCTGCACCATCACAACAAGCAACAAAGAACTTTATGCCCCAAACGTCAGCAGTGGTGAGGCTGATTAGTGGAGGAAATTGGAGAAAACTAAGAGAACTTGACTCAATAAGACTTATACTTAAATTCCCGCAAGGGCTGTGATGTCCATCCTGCAACACTATAGCCTCATGAGCCTGGGGACCACGGGTGGGTCTGTTCTCTCCAGCACTGAGGAAGAGGAGCCCAGGCCTTACCTGCACCAAGCAGGGATGCAGTGCCCACAAACCATCTGCTCTGCTGGGTGCAGGGGAGAACTTCCGGGTTTGGAGGCCCCAAAGGCCAAAGGGTCTGGGATGAGGCATGCAGTGATGCGTCTGTCAGGGAGGCCCATTGGGGACATCCCCAGCCAGCCTTGAGTACAGGGGCGTGGAGGTGTCTGGCTCCTTCACGGGACTGCTCCCAAGCACTGCTTTGCAGTGTCTATATCCATCACAGGAACAGCTTTCAGCTGTCCCCTGTGTACACACACTGGTGCCTGTGTGCACATCTACTTCACATTCCTGCTCCAACCCAGTCCTGCCACCTCCTTTCCTCCCAGCCAAAATACAACCTAATCCTTGTGAGCCAGGGTCTTGCTGTCTA
Source organism: Capromys pilorides (assembly GCA_004027915.1). Lineage (NCBI taxonomy): Eukaryota > Metazoa > Chordata > Mammalia > Rodentia > Capromyidae > Capromys > Capromys pilorides. The sequence goes on from PVKN010008036.1 coordinate 1,134, forward strand.
GTTCAGGCTGGCCTTGAACTCACTCTAACCCATGCTGACCTTGACCTCACAGCAATCCCCCGCCTTAGCCACCTGGTGCTGGGATTATAGACCTGTACCACATCTGGCTATCCCACGAATTTTGTCTTTTTTTTTTTTTTTTTGTGGTACCACGGATCGAATTCAGGACCTTGCACTTGCCAGGCAAGCACTTATTCCACTGAGCTAGATCCCTGGCATATCCCACAACTTTTGGACACTACCTTGCTTTGTAAACTAAAGCTCATCCTATGAATCTCAGAAACTGAATGTAGACCCCAGCCACACTTGAACATACACATGAAAAAATACACATTAGTCATCTGGTGTTTTCCTTAAAGCCAGAGGCCATGTTTATAACCCTTCCAAGACAGAGAGCGGGTGCCATATGCTGGCAATACCAGCTCCTCAGGAGGCTGAAGCAGGAGGCCCACCAGTTCAAGGCTAGCATGAGCAACTGCTGAGTAAGACCCTCTCTTAAAGTAAAATAAAAAGGACTGCAGTGTCACTCAGTGGCCGAGTATTTGCCTAGATGCCCAACGCTATAGGTTCAATCCCTACTGCTACCAAAAAATATGTAAAACCTAACAAAGGCACAGATTTCCAGAGAAGGCAACAGCTTTGAAAAATAGGTTTTAAAAAGAAAGGAGCTTGGTGGTACACGCCTGCAATCTCAGCATTTGGGAGGCCGAGGCAGGAGGATCACAAGTTTGAGTCCCACCTGGACTACACAGCAAGAGACAATTTTAAAAAACCAAAAACCAAAATATTTCTTGTGAGAGCAGTGGCACACATCTTAATCTCAGCACCTGGAAGACAGCAAGTTTGATTCAGCCTGAGGAACTTAGCAAGACACTGTTGACAAATAAAGAATTGGCTGGGAAGTTTGCCAGGCCAGGATCTAATCCCAGGACCACCACCAAAGAAAACCCTCCCTTGCTGACCTAGTCCATCATACATCCCAACGTAGTCACATCCAGCTTTTCCGATAAAATCCTGTGCCACCAGCTAATGAGGACCCGAAGGGTGCAGTGGCAAAGGGCCCTCCCCTTACAGCCTTCAACGAAAAGCCTACAGCTTGGGACTACAGTGTGGGATGGGTGGCAGGGATCAGATAAACAAGGAGCACAGGGGTGCACTTACAAAGGTAATGCGCTTGGATCTCAGGAAACAGACGCTTAACACTTGTACAATAATCAATGACATTTATTCCCATCACAATTTTAAGTATAACCCAAGACGAAACGTAACTTTTTTTTTCTCTTGATGGATTTCAAATGTTGGACTTTTCCTCTCCTGGACCTAAACTTCTTGAGCCAATAAACTAATCCTTGAGAAATATACTGAAAGCCCTTAACAGTGAAGACAAAGGGAAATCTCCAGTTTTCCAGCTTTCACCAACACACAGTGCTGCCACTGGGGAACAGTGTCCAGATAACCATCACACCTGATTTCTGCAGAAAAGACTAAATTTGCATAGTAAATCAGAGTGAGACCTTGGTTCTTTAAAGGCAGGGTTTTGCTGATACCTAGGCCTTGAACTTACGGATCTCCTGCCTCAGCCTCCACCAGTGCTTTGTCAGTGTGCATCCTCACGCCCAGCTCGGGGTCCCTCGGTGAGGACAGGGACAGCGGTGTGTGGGGTGTGGCTCCCCAGTGGGGTGCTTTCCACAGGAGGTAAAAACAGGTATGCTGCCTCATGGTCACCAGGGCCGCAGATGCACACAACAACGCAGTCAGGAAGCAGGGACCCTGCAGGAGGGACAACTCTCTGTTTTAACAGCAGAGCTTGCTTCTTGCAACACTGTTAGGGCCACCAGCACGGAGGGGCAGCAGAGCGCAGCCTGTGCGAGGCCCAGGGTCCAATCCCCACACACTGATGAACGCGACGGTCGGGCCAAGTGCCCTGTGGCGACCGCTGACAGCCTGTCGTAGGGCCCTTTCTTGCCATGGTTCCATGGGTCCAAGAGCGCCAAGCACACTCTGCTAAGCGACGCTCTATGCAGCTAGAGCTCCAAAGTCACAGGGCTCCAAGGAGGACAGTGCTGTCCTCACGGTCCCACGCTGCTGTGGCCTCAGCCAGCGGGGCTCCCGGGCTGTGGGCTGTCCCCTCCAGTTCAGGCCAGTCCCGTCCTGCAGCTGCTCAGGTCCGGTCCGGTGGCGAGGCCACAAGCTCCAGCAGCCGCCGACTGAGCAGCGCATTGTGCCTCTGCAGGTAGGCGATTACATCGGCCTGCTTCTCCACCACCTCCTCCAGGCTCCCCGCAGTCCTGCAAGAGTCGGGCAGAGGTTGCCAGTGTCGGCAGATGTGCACCTGGCACACGCTTATCCTTATTAAGCACCACTGTCTGCACCTGCCGGAAGCTGGTGCAGGCTGGGAGCTGAAGGCCAGCTTGAGCTGCACAGCAAGCCCTGCCTCAAAAGTTGAAAGGAGCAAATAAAATGGTTACCAACAGCCCTGTGGAGGCTGTGTGCATCACAGCCCAGACTTCATAACCCAGGAGCTGTGTGACTGCCAAGTTACCTAACCTCTCTTTTCCTAGATGTTAATGCAAGCATTCAGCGTGTGATATTGGCAAGCCCCTAGGGCCCTTATCCCGTTTGCTGTGAGCTACGCTAATTCACAGAACATGCTGTTTTGTGATTGCGTTAGACTTTTTTTTTTTTTTTGCGGAACCGGGTATCAAACTCAGGACCTTGCACTTGCCAGGCAGGCACTTGTGCCACAAAGCTGTCTCCCTAGCCCCTTTTGGGCTCTCTTTTCTTGGGTGGCTGTGGGGTGGGCAAAGGACTTCAGCACTCTGGGCAGGCTCTCCCAGAGCTGTGACCAACAGACCTGTGACTCAGGTGGCCCAGTAAAGGCACAGCAGGGAGCTGGGACCAGGGGTGTGGCTGCACCTCAGGATACAGGCTGGTAGCAGAGGTGACAGCAAGCATCGAAGAATTTACAATGTGGGAATTTTTTTGAGACAAGGTCTCACTATGCAGCTCAGGCTGGCCTTGAACTCTCAGTAGAGCCCAGGCCTGCCTCAAACTCATCATGGTAATTCTCCTGGCTCAGCCTCCCAAGTGCTGGGACTACAGGCGTGTGCCACTACACAGACCTAGCTGTCCGTTATAGGTAAGGTAATCCTACTATTTCTGCTGGCCACTGCATTTCAGCCCCATCTATGAACTCCTCGTAGGAGATGTGGGTCCACTCCTCTGTCCTCCTCTGGGCATCGTCTTGATCCAGTAAGGAGTGACACAATTTTGGGTTAATCAATATTCATGGTCTGCATTATCACTCCTTATCACCCACAGTAAAGCCTCTGCCGTAATTACAACACTTGAGAGGTGGAGGCAAGATCGTGAGCTTGGACAGTCTGGGCTCCACAGTGAGACTCTCGAAACCAACCAACCGACACAAATGTAAAGGTCTTACTGTATTTCATGTGCAACATCTTTTGCTTGAGATTAGCAAGTGCCTCATAACCCTGTTTCACTTTTGTTTGTATTTTTCTCCTCTGGTACTGTGGACAGGGATGCCTAGCACTGAGCTTTATCCTCAGCACCCTCCCACACTTTTTTTGAGGAAAGGTCTCACTAAATTGTCCAGGCTGACCTCCAGCTTGTGATCCTCCTGCCTCAGCCTCCCAGGTGGTATTTAGTAACCATGTAAGTCCTAAGCTCCACAGTAGACAGGGCCAGTACGTTAGCCATCAGAGCACCCTGGAGAGCAGGTAGCATAGGAGCAGCAGAGTGGGGCAGGCCTGATGTCCTGGGCCCAGCAGCACAGTGGATGAGAGCCGGTGGGGACCGGGCGGCAGTGAGTCAGCCCAGAAAGACTGTGTGTCCTGCAGCTCTGAGAAGGCTGAGAAGCTGAATGAGAGGGAAACCCACTTCCGTAGCATGCACCCCAGAAATTCACTTGTGCTGGGACTGGTCTCCCGCAACTGGGAAGAAGTAAGCCAAGCATGCCTACTACCCTGGTCAGCAGCTCTCAGCTCAGGAAACCCCTTTCGGTTCCCTTCCTGAGCTCTGCTCACCCAGACCTCACCTGAATCCAGTCTCCGAGGCAATACTGCTAGGATAGGCATAGAGCTTCTCTTCTTCGAGGACATCAGGCTGAGGTTTGGCTTTATTAAATCTTCTGATTTTCACTAAAACAACGAAAGTCATTGTTAGCCCTCAGGTTACCTAACCTCCACTCACTCCAGTGCCATGGGCTGGGCTGTTCCTCTCAAACAGGTCAGCAGCCTTAGACTGCTTCCTGAGGTGAAGCGCCGGGGCTGGCTATTAATTTAGACAGTTCTGGGCTGTCATCGTGGCACCTGCAGCAGCTGGCACTCACTGTCCCCTAAGCACAGGACACGGGCAGCACGTCCCTCCGCTGTTGCATGCAGTTGCTCTCTCCCTGGTTTACACGACCGGTCAAGCAAAGCTCCACTGCCAGCACCTGAGCCAGGACCATGGGACTTCAAAGCCTCCACTCTCCAAGTTTTATTTTCTTTTCAGTTTTTTGAGAGTCTCACTGTGTAGTCCAGGCTGGCCTCCAACACACAGCAGTCCACCTGCCTCAGCGTCACTGGTGCCGAGAGTCCAGGTGAGCACCACCACAGCAAGCTATTTTGCTTTTGCACTCATTCATTCATCTTGTGGTACTGGGGATCGAACCCGTTTATGCCACTAAACTAATTCCCCAGCCCTTTGCTTTTACTTTTAAATGTCAGACTTCTATTCTGGTTGCCTTTAGGGAAGCAGACGTTGATGGGGTGTTGCCTTCGATGGCTCGAAGTTAGCAGGGTGGCCAAGCGTCTCAGCCACACAGGAGGCTCTGCGCCGCCAGGCGGGGGCTCCTCACCTGCATACAGGAGCAGCCAGGTCAGTGAGCAGAGCAGCTCCAGGGCCAGCACGGCCAGGATGAGGGTGAGGTACAGCCTGCCATGCAAAGGGAAGGAGTGCTGCACGCCCAGCACTAGCAGCAGCGCCGTATTGCCTGTGGGACAGGACGGAGTGGGTGAGAGGCGCCAGTCTCTGGGGTCCCCGCCCCAGCCCCTGAAACACTGGTGACTTCCGGTGTGTGGTATCAGGAGGCTCTGCAGAGACTCTGCAAGCCTCGAGTCCTACGCAGTGGCGCAGCTCTTTACCCCACCTGAGTTCGCACTGGCCAGTGACTCACAGGCCAGCAGATTGGAGGGGTGTACTGGTTCAGACCTTGCGTCAACTCGAGAAGTTTACAAGTTTAATTAAGTGACTCAGCAGAGAGCCAGGGTTCGTTCTTTGTAAACATCCTATGCAAGAGGAGGGCACTGAGACAGTGTGAGTTCTGCACCCCCAGCGCAGGGGAGCCTGCTTATAACACAAGGAGAGAAGCCACAGCTGTTCCCCTTCCTTTGCTCTTCGCTGTTTTCTTCTGCCATGAACTGCTGCCCTCTGCCATGCATCTCTCTGTCTTGGAGCCGGCTGAGTATGGACTACAATCTCCACAAACTGTGAGCTAAATAAACCCTTTCCTTCCTTAATTCTGGGTGTTGGGTGTTTAGTCCCAGCAACAAGAAAAAGGTACCCGAGACAAGAGACCACAGATTTAATGTCTGTCCTGAGACGAGGTCTCACTGTGTAGCTCAGACTGGCCTCCCCCTCCAGGAGATCCTCCTATCTCAGCCTCCCAAGAGCTGGGATTATGGGTGTGCACCGCTACACCTAGTTGGCTCTACACAAGCAGGGACTCCCTGCTTGGCACAATGGTGCCAGTCTGTAATCCTAGTGCTCTGCGAGGCTGAGGCAGGCAGAACACAAGTAGAAGGCCAGCCTACACAACTTAATGACTTAGAAAATCATCTCAAAATAAAAACATTTATGAAGAGTTGGTGATACACTTAGTGGGATGCCCTCAACTCAATTTCCACAACCACATACACGAAATAAATCAATAAAAGACTACTTTGGGTCAGATTGCTTTTTTTTTTGAGACAGGGTTTTGCTAGACAGGGTTCAGGCTGGCCTTGAACCCACTTTCATAGCCCCAGCTGCTCTCAAACTCCCACTGATCCTCCTGTCTCAGCCTCCCAAGTGCTGGGACTACAAGCGTGCACCACCATGCCTGGCTCTAGATTGCCATCTTTATGTAAAAAATGATGCAGGTTTTTGAAGTCTGCACTGTAGCTTCTAGAGCACCGCCACCCCCTGGGGATTTGAGGCCCACTCCAGATTCCAGAGCAGCGCACAAGCTCTCATGATCTCCAGGTCACAAGAGCCCTGCAGACCCGGGTGGCACAGCAGAAGAGCCCTCCCCGAGGACAGAGGGCTCCCGCCTGGGCCATGGGCTCTGTGTGGCGCGTGTCAGCTGTGCACGGCCCCAAGCGCTGGCCAGGGGAGCATTCAGCTCTCTCTGCCAATGCCACACTGCTCACCTGCTGGCACTTTTATTATTACAGGGTGTGCGGGTGTAGCCGAGGCTGGCCTTGGACTCAGTGATCTTCCTGCCTCAAACTCCGAAGTCCTGGGATTATAGGTGTGCACCACCACGCCTGGATATTTTGGAGAACCATTTTAACTTCACTGTTTTGTACTTTTGCTCCACAAGGTCAAAAAAAGTTGAGGCAAGGTAGGCCAAGGTGTGGTGACACCCTCTAATCCCAGCATGCGCTGTAATTCCCGCACTGGGAAGCCTGAGGCAGACAGGATTGATGCAAGTTGGATACCAACCTGGGCTACAAAGTAAGCTCAAGGCCAGCGTCAACTGCAATACTGAGACACTGTCTCAAAAAGACAAAAAAAAAAAAAAAAAAAAAAAAAAAAAAAAAAAAAAGTGAGGCAGAACTAATACCTATAGCATCTTATCTCAAATTTCCTAAAACTTATTTAATATACTAGTTATCTAAATCTGATCTAGGGGAAAAAAATGGTTATTGTCACTTTTTTTTTTGGTGGCGGGTGGGGGGATTGCGGGGACAGTCACAGGATTGAACCTGAAGCCTTCACACTGAGCTGCTAACCAGTCCAGGCTGGGCTCCACCTTCCCATCCTCCTGCCTTGGCCTCCCAGGGTACTGACACCTCAGCCAGCCCAGCTGGCTCAGCTCCTCCTACACTTCTGATGGAGAAAGGGGTGCTGTGTGCACAGCCCACCAGAACCCCACAAGGCGCAGCCTGCCTTGGCGGCACACCTCTGCAATCCCAGCACTCAGAGAGGAAGAGCTCACGTTCCAGTCAAAATACAAAGACCTGGGGATGTGGGTCAGTGGTAGAGCACCTCTGGGTTTAATGCCCAGTACCAGGGGAAAAAAAAAAAGCCTACACAAAGCCTCGACCTACCAAGTCTTACCACACATAACAGACTATTTACAATTGCTTTTTTGTGAGAAATACGAAGTTTTAAAAGCATTTGGGGGGAGGACACTATGAGGTGAATCTCTACACAGATATGAAACAGCTCTATTTTTATGTTTTTGGTTTTTTGAGACAGGGTCTTGCTACTATGTTGTTCAGCCCAGGCTGGACTTAAACTTGTGGCATCCTCCTGCCTCAGCTTCCCAAGTGCTGTAGTAACAGGCATGCAGTACCACACCATGTGTCAGTTTAGTTTTACAGCAGCGGACAACATTTTTCTCATTCCCTCAATTGTGTTAAAAGACCCTTGAGGTTCAGACATCCTCACTGCCCACAGTGCAGCAGCAAGGAGCACGAGACTCCCCCAGGGGCATCTGTCACCTCCAGCCATAGGAGAATCTCTGGAGGATCCCCTCCAGGATCTCGTCCAGGTCCTAGGACTTTCTCTACCACCAAATGGGGCGACTGTGCTTATTCCACACCAACAAGTGCTAAGACTGTCCAGAGGCCCCTCTGTGAGGGCACCATGGACTCAAGGCCCAATGGCCAATGTGGCGCAGTAGCTGGGGACCGGTACTGGACGGGGCCAGGCTGAGTGGGCATGCAAGCCCTTTGGCCTTGATTCCCAGCAGCACTTGCACTGTGCTGGCCCCAACACCTGTGGCCCCTCCTCTGAGCAGCACCCCAGGCCAACAGGGAGGGCAGGAGACAAAACGCAGGTTTCTGTCTTTTGCTTCAAGCACTCAGTGGCTTCACTGACAGAACTAGTGCTGTTGTTTTATTTTTTCTTTTTGAAACAGGGTTTCACTGGGCAGTTCAGGCTGGCCTTGATCTCACTTTGAAGCCAGGCTGGCCTCAGTGATCCTTCTGCCTCTGCCTCTTAGGTGCTAGCATTACAGGCGTGTGCCACCAAGCCCAGCTTCTAGCCCCTTTTTTATTAAAAGTTTTTTTTTTTTTTTTTAATTTTTTTTTACATTTTGAGAGTCTAAGTCACTGAATTGCCTAGGCTGGGCCAGAGCTTGTAATCCTCAAGCTTTCAGAGTGCTAATATCACAGGCATGTGCCACCATCATGCCTTTATTTTCCCTACTAAGAGGGGAAAAAAAAAATGGAAACCAGCTAAATACCACCCTAATTCCTTTGATTTTTCTGATTGCTTCCAGAAGCAGCATAAAAGTGACACCATTTATGGTTAAACTAAAGGTCCAACTGTTAAAAAACAGAACATGATTAAAAGTCTCATGGTCAACTGGAATTCGAAAATGTAGATTTTGGAAAGATAAAACAGTAGCTGGGTGTGGCGTGCACCTGGCCTCCAGGAACTCAGCACAGGCAGCAGGGCCTTGAGAGTCCAAGGACAGCCCCAGCTGCTGTGAGGCCCTGGCTCAAACCCATAAAAACAATAAACAACCAAACAACCTCTTTATGAATCTCAGGAGCTCTTTCAAGCCAGGCACGGTAGTGCATGTTTTTCTATAATCCCAGCTTCTAGGGCCTTCCAAGTCTAAGACCAATCTGAGCAAAACAAAAATTCAAAAACAAACACCAACTCAGGCAACCTTCTGGGAGCCCACCCTGAACCCTATCCATCTCTCTCAGACAGCTTTTTCCCAAAAGAATCTGCTATAAAATGAAGGGGGGTGGGGAGGGAAAACTCTGTGCTCCGAGTTTAATCTTCAGGACAAAAAAACAAAACAAAAACTGATTTCTAAAAACAAAATGAAATGATTTCTAGCGCATTGGCTGAGAATCTTTACGTTCCTTTGGTTCCCGCACCTCCCAGGTTCTGGCAGTGCGGTTTAGGTTTTCACCCCGGCTTAGAGTGACACCTGCTGGCCACAGCTGAACCTCCACATCTGCGCCCACCCTGTAACTGGGCAGAAGACCAAAAGTCAACAAAACCCCTAAAGCCTGAACTCACTCTGTCTCTCTGTTCCCCTTCCTGCCCCACGAAGACCTGAAGCTAGGGCCCTTATGCGGATCAACACTTACATTCTGAGACAAGGTCTCGTGAGTCGTCCAGGCTGCCTGCAGCTTGCTGTCCTCTGGCCGCAGCCTCTCAGTTCTGGGGCTACAGGCGTGGGCCACGCTAGCTAAAAATGCCCAACATCGGCGGCACTTCGGTTTCCTTATGATTAACACACCTGTTCCCAGCGAAAGGGGGGCTGTGGCATAGGTCAGTGAGAGTGCACATACTTGGCAAAAAGCCACATACTCCAGGCATGGTGGTGCATGGCTGCCACCCCAGGACTGGGGAGGCTGAGGCAGGAGGGTGCTTTGAGTTCAACCCTAGCTCAGCCCACAGAGTGAGTTCAAGGCCAGCCTGAACTACATAGTAAGACTCTGTCTCAAAAGAAACAAACAGAGCTGAACATGGGGGTGCACAGCTGTCTTCCCAGCTCCTGGGAGGGCCGGGCAGGAGGATCACTCTGGGCTACATAGTGGGTTCAAGGACAGCATGAATGATAGCAAGACCCTGTCTCAAAAAAGCAAAAATAACCGGAATTCATAACAGAAATAGATTCCCAGTGAAAATTAAGGCCTATGCTTAATAAGTTTCTGTATCTTATATCATATACATCCCTCCCACTATGACAAGGGAGTCTGCACTAATTATGCCATCAAGTCTCTGGGGCACGGTGGTGCAGACCTGCAATCTCAGCACATGGGCTGCCGAGGCAGGAGGACCCACGTGCAGTCAAGGCTAGCCTGAATCACCAAACAAAAACCAAACCAGAACAAAACCCGCCGAACCTCAGCCAGGCTTAGCGGTGCACACTTGCCATCACAGCTCTCGGGAAGCTGAGGCAGAAGGACCCACGCTGTGTCCAGCTCCTCCAAGGGCCGTGGGGACTCTGTATCGGGACCCAGCTAGAGCCACCCCATGCAAGCGGTCAGAGCGCCCACTCACCGGCCGAGTGCGTGAGTAGGGCCAGCGCCTTCAGGGGCCGTGTGGCACGGTCGATGCTGCTGTAGCCGCGGCCCCGGGCCCTGCTGTGGTGGTGCTGGAGGTAGCGCTCCAGCAGCAGGTACAGGAGCCACAGCGCCACCTTGCCCAGCACGAGGGCACTCTGAGCCTTCAGCGGGCTGGTGTAGTTCCCCGGGCACCTGTCCTCCTTTGGGTCAGGGTACGAGCAGAACACAGCAGTTAAAAACACCAGCACCACAAACACCACCTGGGGAGAGGGAGCAGCCCGCTCAGTACACGTGTGACAAAAGAAACAACCATACTGAGATCTAAGAAAGCGGTCTCTGAGACAGGGTCCATGCAGCTTGGGCTGGCCTTGAATCCACAGAAGTCGTCCTGCCTCAGCCTCCCTCGTGCTGGGAGTACATGCGCCACCACCTGGCCACAGATGCACATTTCTAAGGACATCACCGGGATGAATGGCTCAGTGGCACAGCCCGTGCCTCACAGGTGTGAGGCCCTGGAATCCACCACCCACCCCCACCCACTCCCACAGAGAAGCAAAGTGGAGAAGGGGAGGTGGGGAGGCAGGGCTGTCAAGGCAGGCAAGTTGCCCATTCAGTCGGGAGGCTGAGGCAGGAGGGTGGAAAGTCTGAGATACACAGGCACAGGCAGCTTCTCAACATGAACTACAAAGAGCCAGGCCGTGGCTCAGTACATGGAGCCCACGAAGTGAACCTGGTGACTCACATGGACGAGCAGCAGCACAATGGCCACGAGCACCGTGGGCAGCGGCTCGAAGCTGGGTCTGAAGTGAGCCTGCAGAGAGTGCTGCGGGGGCAGCCGGGCGTCCAGCAGCGGGTCCTCCTCCATGCTCTGCACGAGGTCCAGGGAACCCTGGGCACCGAACACGGCAGTGAGCTTGGTGACCCGGGTTGTTTCCAGCACTCGAGAGGCGGAGGCGAGAGGGTCCCTTGGAGTTCAAGACCAGCCCGAACTACATAGGAAGACCCCATCCCCAAAGAAAACAAAACCCCTGAGGTCACAGTCACTACTTTCTATCAGGTATTTCTAAGATACCTATAAAGCTCTTTAGCCAGCCGTAGTGGCACACTCCTGGAGTCCCTGCACTTGGGAGGCCGAGACAGGAGTTCCAGGCCAGCCTGGACTACATGGTGAATTCAAACCCAGCCAGAACTACATAGCGTGATCCTGACTCCAGGAAAAAAAAAAAGAAAAAAAAAAAAAGCTTTTTAAACCATCACACAAGTTGGAGGAGTAAGAGAACATAAATTCACATAAAGCTAGTTTAAAAACTAATACCTGCAAGATAACTTCTGTATATAACTTGGCAGAAAGAGTAGTAAAATGGACAAAGGAAATCTTGGCTCTTAGCCTCATTATATGTATAGTTCACAGGCAAGGAGCCATTCATTCACCTGACACCTAAGCAACCCTCTTCCTCTGCTCACAAACCGCAGCTGGGGCTTGATTCAACATGAATCACACAGCGGGAAATAATTACACATGGTTGCAACTGTCTGGGTTTTTTGGGACAGGATCTCACCATAGAGTTCAGGCTGGCCTTGAGCCCATTACGTAGCCAGGGATTGCTTTGAACTCATGGGCAGTCGTGTTCGGATTCATGTTGATGCACTGGCTGTTCTTCTATCCCATTCTATATTCTTTTTTCCCAATCTCTACTCTTGCTAGTCTATATTCTAGCCTGTGCCGTTTTGAATCAGTTTCAAATGACTCATGGTATGTCATAGTTTCTCTCTTTTTCCAAAGCATTTTTCCCTTTGCCCTGGTGCTCGGGGTGGTGCAGAGCCTGAGGCCCGCAGGGCTGGAGCACACCCGGGCAGTGCCCAGGTTCCGCCCACTGCAGAGGAAGCTACAGCTGCAGGTTCTGCAGGCGCCCTCTGCCCTCTGGCCTGCCAGCCGTTTCCTTCGCGGACCTCTTTCTGGTGGGCGCTGTCTCAGGGCGCCTCCTCTTCGGCTAAGGGTGGTGGGTCAGGCCTCACAGCCTCGATACAGGCAGCCGGGAGCTCAGGCCTACAGGCGGTCCTGGGCTGGGGTGTGTGGAGCCCCGGTGAGGCAGGTGACAGGGCGGCATTTACAGCTTTCTACCACATGCTGGAAACCCAGGCAGGTGACTCACTCAGATCTACAGCTGTCACCACCAGGGACACACTGCTTCCCAACTGTCTGGTCCAAGAGAGTTCTGCCACTACATCCCTAAAGCAAAGAGCAGGTCGGAGAGCTCCAGGGACAGCTTCCAGCTGCCAGGAGGCAGTGCCTGTGCTCTTCTCCGTCTCACTTTCCTCTCCATTATCTACTTTTTGCAAAGACCCTAAGCCCATGAGTTTCACCCTTAAAAATTCAAAAATATAAGCGAGTATGGTAGTGCGCAGCTGTAAACTCAGCACTCAGCCGGCTGGGGCAGGAGGACCACGAGTTCGATGCCAGCTTGGGCTACACAGACCAAAGCCAGCCCGGAGTACACAGTGAGACCTTGTCTCAATAATAATAATAATAATAACAACAACAACAATAACTTAGAAACAATGCATTTTGCCCTAAGATATATAAGCCTTGGAAACTTTTTTTGTGTGTAAATTGTTTTAATAAGATTAACTGTAATCACTACTTATACAAGAACCAAGGCACTAGTGCCGGCATTTTCCAGATCATATTTCTGTTCCTTGATTAACCAGAAACAGCAATTTACGCTGCCAACTTCACATTTCTAGGGGCCAAGAATTTTACTATGTGCCAGTGAGTAACGCAGCAAACTCTAGGCACAAATACTTCCTCCCCTGGCGCTGCCTTCATAAACTCACAGAAGCGCAATGCTGCCAGTGCGCCGGCACTCCGCACCGTAACCCCCGGGCCGGACCCTCTAGGGCGCGGTCTCTCCCTCCCGCCCGGACGGGATTCCCACGGACACGTGACAGCTCTCAGCGCGCGCTTCCGGCAGCAGCCGCGGCAGCGCAGGGGCCGGGAGGAGCAAGGCCGCGACCGCGTCACAGGACGCTCGGCGCGGGGCCGGGACGCGCGCCATCCCCGGCCCACCCTGCCTCCCCGGGACGTGCGCGGGCTACACGCCGCACCTCGCCCCGTCACCTCAGCACTCACGTCCTCCATTCGGGGCCGCGCCGCCATCTTCTGAGGCCGAGGCGCGACCCCACTGCTGCGCCGGGGACCGGGCAGGACACGCCCACTCGCCCCTCCCCGCAACGCCCCGCCCCCTAAGCCGCTGATTGGCTGAGGCGGAAAGAGCCTGGTGTCCGTCCTGAAAGCTCTGAGGGCTGCAACCATCCCCGGACAAACTAGTTCCGGGCTCGGCTGCTGATACTGCAGGGCCGGTTGCAAACGCAACCCGGTGACTGAGCTCTGGCGGCTGCCACACCTGCGTCTGCTCAGAACGCGAACTTCCCGCCTCCTTCGTTGGTCCCCACGATCTTGTGCTTAGGGAGAAGCCGCGGTAACGCCCTGCCCTGCCCGCAGAGGGCGCGCGAACAGCCGGGCTCCAGGTTCGCCTGCAGGAAACACCTTTTTACTTTTTGTTCGTTTGTAAGCGGAATTAAGAAAACTCAAGTGAATTTTTCTGATGATATATGATTGTTGTGCATTCACACAAAGAAAGTGAAGTTTTATGTTACTACCAGTTCCCCAAGAGGACCGTGATCACTTGGAGCTTATTACTTACACTTTAATCATTTTATTTATTAAAAAAAAAAAAAAATTGAGACTGGGACTCACTGTAGAGTGCGGGCTGGCTGTGAACTTGCTATGTTGCCCAAGATGGCTTCGGACCTATGGTGACCCTCCTGCCTCAGCCTCCTGGTTTGGACCACCAAGTCTGGCCACCTTTTTTTTTTTTTTTTTCGGAATCAGGGATTGAACTCAGAGCCATGCACTTACCAGGCAAGTGCTTATTCTACTGAGCTATCTCCCCAGCCCCTTTATCTTTTCTTATAATGCTTTTTATTATTTTTATTAACACGGAGCATAACGTGACCCTGTGAATGCGGTTTATGAAATGAAACTACTCAATGTCAGCACAGAGCAAGATCCCATCAGGTGTCCCAGTTGGTTCTGACAACCTACAATCTCACCACCCCATAAATCTCTGATTTCTCAAGCGTCACTGTGGACACGTGCCCTTCCTCTCAACATCCTGTTTTCAAGATCGCCAAGCCAACCAACGGAAATGCTGTGGTTACCATTACGCAGCAAGCACAGTGAGACCCATGTCCCCCCTTCCCCTTTGTAAGGGCCAGGCTTGAACTTCCAGGTTCAAACAGCCCTGGCTTGGCCTCCCCAGTGCTGGAAACACACACGCAGAGGCGGGCGCCGCCTGGCCGGTCTCGCTGCCTCCCCTGCCCACTCTAGCGGAGCCAGGGGAGTCTCACTGCGCCCGGTCTTCACGTCATCACGCCACCCCCAGCCCTGCTTCAGCAGGGCGCTGTCTGCAGCACAGGCCTGAATTCTGCGTCTTACCCGATGTGTGCAGTTGGGCACCTGGTTTGCGTTCTCTAGAACTCAGCTGCCTCATCTGTAAATCTAAAGCTGCTAGCGCTCAGGTCATAGAGACTTTTGATCCAATAAATGCCCTGGTCTTCTTGTAGTGCAGCCGACACAGCGCTGGCAAAACAGCCGCAGGGTGCCTGTGCCTGCTTTCTGGGAGGCTGAGACAGGAGGGTCCCACGTTGGAGCCCAGCCTGGGCGCTGCAGGCATTTCCAAAGATCTTGTCTCAAAAGAAAGGAGAGGAGCTGGAGATGTAGCTCAGTCTCAAGGCCTGGGTTCAATGCCCAGCACCAAAAAAAAGTACTCAGCAAGTACTGTTTCTTTTTTTCACTAAGTCACATTTATTTGAGGCATTACTAACACGCAGGCTGGTTCGTGCCTGCCATGCCAGCCCTTAGGGGCTGAGGCAGGAGGACTACAGGGAGCTTGAGGTCAGCATGAACTACATAGTAATACCCTGTCCCAAAAAAAAAAAAAAAAAAAGGAAGGGGGGGAGGGAGGAGAGAGAGAGAGAGAGAGAGAGAGAGAGAGAGAGAGAGAGAGAAGAAAGGAAGAGGAAAGAAAGGGAGGGAGGGAGGGAAAAACCCCCGCAATAAAATGCTATGTACTCTGGAGCTGGAAACTTTTCAAAATGAAATTTTCTGAGGAAAAAAAGATGAGTGACGTGTGCTCGGTAGGCCAAAGGCCTGCTGCACTTGCAGGCAGGAAGAGTCTGCGCCCACCCACCCGGTGGGAGCGCTTGGGCAGCCCCAGCACCCCTGCTTCCCTGGTGAGGACCCTGGGAGGCGCTGAGGCCAGGCATGACACCCCCCACCCCCCATGCCACCAGCCTTGGACTGCGGGTTCCGTCTGGAGCCAGGGGTCCCTGGGAAAAAGAGGGGTAGCCCCCGCCGCCTCCCGGCCTTCCCTGCACCCAGCCTTGTGCTGAGAGTGCTGCTCAGCATGTGCGTCCCAGGTGCCAGGGTAGAAGGAACAGGACCTTGGCCAGGGAGGCCGGAAGCCAAGCAAAGCAGCAGGAGGGCCCGGCCACCACAGACCTGATGGAGACCCGGAGGGAATTGTTGCTTGTTGGTTTGTTTGTTGTTGTTTTGGTCTTTTTGAGACAAAGAGACCTTGAGCTCCCTTTGTAGCCCAGGCTGGTCTCTGACTCACAATGGTCCTCCTGCTTCAGCCTCCCAAGTGCTGGGATTTGTTTGTTGCTTTTTTGAAACAGGGTCTCACTTCATAGTACAGGCTGGTCCCGAACTCGCTACGCAGCCCAGTCTGGCCTTAACTCCCAGCAGTCTTCTTGTTTCCCCCTCTGGAGTGCTGGGAGTTTGGGCATGTGCCACCGTGCCGTGCTCAGCAGGAAATCTTATTAAAATCTCAGCCCCCAGAGCCCTCCAGTTGTTAAAAAGATAGGTAGCAGACAGACAGAGTTTTTACTTTTTTTCAGTGTTGGGCTAGAACTCAAGGCCTCGAACCTATACACACTGGCCCTGTTAAAACAATTTAGGTATGCAGAGATCTGGGAAAAAATTATGTTTACAGAAGGGCCCATTCTCTCCCTTTAGCAAGAGCAAAGATGCTTTGGTGAGCATTGTTATCTCTGTCTGTGGACAAAGAGAAGAATGCAAAGGGAGGGAGAGAACGTGGCGCTTTAGTTTTTTCTTTCTTTTATTTTTTTTATTTACTTATTTTATTACTTATTATTTATTATTTATTTTATTTTTTTTTATCTTATTTATTTGTTTACTTTTTTATATTATGGCTGGCTCAGCCTGGGGTGGGGGTGGGGGGCTGCTGGCATGGTGGTGCCGGGAATTGAACTGTGGTCCCTGCTGTTGCCTAAGTTTGCCTAAGCAGGTGCTTTAGACCTCTGAGCCATCTCACCTGCCCAATAGTTATGCGAATTCAATGCAATCCTTTTTTTTTTTTTTTTTGGTCTTTTTGAGACAGGGTCTCACTATGCAGTTCAAGCTGGCCGTGAGCTCACTTTTGTAGCCCAGGCTGGTCTCAAACTCACACCGATCCTCCTGCCTCAGCCTCACAAGTGCTGGGATTATAGGCGTGCACTACCACTCCTGGCTTCTTTAGCTCTTTCTGTCTGTCTGTCTGTCTGTCTGTCTGTCTGTCTTTCTTTCTTTCTTTCTTTCTTTCTTTCTTTCTTCCTTCCTTTCTTTCTTTTTTTTTTTCTGCTACAGGGTCAGACTGTACACAGCTCAGACTCATAGTGATCCTCCTGCCTCAGCCTCCCCAGTGCTGGCATTACAGATATGCACCACCACACCTGTTGTCTGGTCCTGGGAACAGCACACCCCAGGTTCTAGGGCCAGCACAGCATGTGGTATTGGGGATTAGAACCTGGGTCCTTGCGCTTCCTGGCAGGCTCTTAGACTGCAGAGCTGTTTCCCCAGCCCTGTGCTTTGTTTTTGGAGACAGGACCCCTCTGTAGCCCATTGCCCTGGTGATGGTTTGTGGCTTTTAAATCCCTGAGAGCCGCATACTGCACTGTCGGCAGATGTCTCAAACTGGGGAGATGACGTCTCTGCCGGAGGAGCTGCCCAGCTCCCAGCCCTCTGCCTCTATATCGGTTTGTTTACTTCTAAATTTCTTGTAAATCCTGACATTTAGAAATGCAGTTGTTTTTGAAGGCAATTTTGATTTTCATTTCACTGACTAATTTAGGAGTGAAAGGACAAGCTTGCTAAAATTTCCAAAAGTGATCTATCTTTAGACAGATATCAAATACATGAAATATCAGTGTAAAACCAACATTTCTTTCAAAATTTTAAGAAAAACACAAACTCAGGATGAAAATGCACTTTGCAGCCCACAGGCAGATCAAGTTGTCCCCTACTGAGCAGCCTTGAGCAGAGCTCCGCTGACCGCTGACCACTGACCGCTGACCGCAGGGACTCACTCCTGATCCCCATCTCGGGACCTTGCACCTACCAGGCAGGCGCTTATGCCCCTGAGCTATCTCACCAGCCCTGATTTTCTTTTATCAGAAATAAGCAGAGCTGGGCATTATGGTGTAGCCATAGTCCTTGCCATTCAGGCTGAGCAAGAGTCTCATTTTGGTCTGTGCTGGACAAAAGGGGAGGATTCTTAGCCATCACAAAACAGAGGGGCGGGGAGAGAGAGAGAGAGAGAGAGAGAGAGAGAGAGAGAGAGAGTTGTCTCAGATGCTGAGGCAGAAAGATTACTTTGAGTCTGACGCTAGCTTGGGCTACATAGTGAATTCGAGGTTCAATGCTAGCCAGAAATACATATCAAGATCATGTCTCAGAAGAAAAAAAAAAGAGGAAAAATCAGCTGCAGAGTCACCTGTTCCCTGACATCCATTCTGACCAAACTTTCTTATACTTTTCCTTCCTTGTGCCCCTAATCATAAAAATACAGCAAAGTAAATTAGTTTTTCTGCTTTATAAAAGGCATAGAAATAAAGTCATATGCACCCATCTACATGTGTAGCAGAAAGATACAGCTAAGGGAAGCACTGAATTTCTATTTGTAGGAGAAGATTCATTCGGATATTCCTTTTTTGATTGTGGTCTGAAGCAGGGCCCCAGTGCCCAGTTCGGGCTGGCTCTGAATTTTCTACGTAGCTCAGGCTTCCCTGGGACTCGCTGATCCTCCTGCTTCCACCTCCTATGTGCTCAGATTACAGGCAGGTGCTACAGGCAGTTGCTACCGGCAGACCCAGATTGCAGGGAGCCTTTTTGGTCCTCATATTGGTCCAGGAAGTTTATATTTGTAATCCCATGAATGAGTCATGGGATTCGCTCCAGTTAGCACCAGTCTGGAATGTACACGTGCACACACAAGTGTACTTGACACACTCCAGTCTACCACTTCCGGTGCAACCCACAGCAAGAATGAAGACACTAAGGCATATTTGTAGTTATGGGGAGCCAAGGGGCCCTAAATCCAGCCATGGTGAGGGCTAGCTGGAACAAAGGCCGGCACCCAGGGCTGAATCCAGATTTACTCAGTTGTGAAGGAGGAGGAGCGGCTTGAGGATGAGTAACTGAGAATGGCAGGAAGTAGATGAGTGCTGTGAGCTGGGCTATAGAGGAGGCCTGCATTTACCTCTCTGCAGTATGAAGAGAGAGGGATGTGCAGGGAGCCGTCTGCATGCGTTACACAATTGAGACAGTATCGAATGTTTCCGGGTCGGGTCGGTGCTTCATCTCTGATGTGTGATCTTTCAAGTCCCAGGAAGACATAGCCTGCATCTCAGACTTGATCCCAGCTGCCGGCCCAGAGCATTGGCTCTTCACCCCAGCCCTTCTTAAAGAGCAGCAGGTGTGGGTTATCAGGGAAACATGCCGTCTTCAAAGACTAGCACCAGCACCTCGACTAGACCAGCACACACTGCTCAAAGCCAAGTGCAGGGACAAGGAAAAGTCCTAGCCAGCTCTGTACCCATCAGGCCAGGGAAACAGAGGCGGGCACAGCCAGAATGGAGACAACTGCCCTTTCCTTAAGGGGACTCCCCCAGGTGTCTTCCACGCAAGATTTGCATGTTTCTAACAAATCCTGCAGGAATATATAAAAACCATTAATGGTTACACATTCTGAGTAGGACTGGAAGTACAGAAAAATATTTTCATTCCAGTTTAAACTTTTCTGCATTCTGAAATTTGTACCATATGCACCTTTCTGAAACTTAGTTTATTTTTAATTCTGCACATAACTCATGATTACACAGTAGGCATGGTAGTGTGTCATATTTCAGAGTTTTCCTGTACGCACTAATAGCTTTTTTTTGTCTTTTTGAGACAGGGTCTCACTATGCAGTTCAGGCTGGCTTTGAACTCACTTTGTAGCCCAGGCTGGCCTCAAACTCACAGTGATCTTCCTGCCTCGGCCTCCCAGTTGTTGGGATTTCAGGCGTGTACCACCACACTCAGCAGCTATCTATACTTTTCATGAATTAAACTACATCATAACTGTTGTCTGTGATATCATGAAGCTGTTTATCTTATGCAAAACCAGGTTTTAAGCTAGTTAAGAGTATGTGTGTGAGCATGCATGCATATGTATGTGTGTAGGCACAGAGGGGCTGTTGTTAGGTGCCTGGAGGAGGTATGGATGTAGCTGACTCAGCATCGGGGGCGTGGCCTGGCGGGGGCGTGGCCTGGCGGGGCGGGGCCTGTCAGGGCCGGAGGTGGGGGTTGGCACTTGGAAGGATTTACTTACCCCAGCTCCTTGCCAGCCCCTGACCGTGCCCTTCCATCCTGGTGTTCCTGTTGCACATGGTGGGAAACTTCTGGAACACCAGTCGAAATAAACCTCTTCCCCTGTAAGTTGTATTTTGTCCTGAGGATAAGACAGTGACAAAGACGATGGCCCTGGCAGGGAGCCCAGAACTCGCATGTGGCAGGCCAGCCCTCTGCGCCCCGGGCTGCTGGTCCCTGCTGTGCTGAGGAAAACAAGTAGGACAGAGCGAGTTGCTTTTGTTATGGGTTCTCAACATAGAAACCAGACCAGAACCCAAAATTAAAATGCATGAGCCTTTCACCACCGGGCCTGGGCCTGCTTGACCCCGCTCACACAGGAGAGGTCAAAGGGCGGGAGGAACCTTAGGAGTACGGAGGTTTTAAAGCTAGAAACCACATGCTGTTTGGCAAACAAATTTGTCACTTAACACGGAACAGTACCTTTAGGGACAGTGTGACCATCACTCAGCACCGAGTATTCTGGGAGCTCTGTTTCGTTCTCATTTAAGGTGCATCTGCGCTCCCGTGGTCTTGACTACGCAGCCGCGCTTTTCAGTTGGATAGCAACACCTTAGTTCTTTTGTACAGTTAGAAACATTCTGACCTTTATTTTGTAGGTCTGTTCCGGGCACTCTCAGCCCATTGATGCCTTACTGATGGTGCACCAAGCCTCCTTGTGGCCTTACGAGGAAGCAGGGTCACAGAAAGCTGAGCAGAGTCGTTTTTTACATTTAGTGTTACATTAGCTCATCATAACTTGCAGTCACTTGAGGTTCCCCACAATGTTGTACATGAGCATGGCGCTTCAGTCCACCTGTGCTGGTGCATATGGGGAAGGTTTATTTATTTTTTTTTAACCTGTTTATTATCTTACACTTAAAGTTATTTTCTTTTTTTTTTTTCCTATTTATTTATTTATTTATTTATTTATTTTTATGGCTGGCACAGCCTGCCCTGTGGGTGGGGCTGTCACAGAATGTGGTTCCTGGAATCGAACTGTGGTCCCTGCAGTCGCCTAAGCTTGCCTAAGCAGGTGCTTTAGACCACTGAGCCATCTCGCTGGCTCTATTTTCTTTTTAAATGCTCCATGGTGGCACATGCCTATAATCTCAGTACTCAGGAAGCTGAGGCAGAATGATCAACGCAAGTTCAAGACCAGCCTGAGTACACATCAAGCCTCTGTCTCAAAAATACCAAAAAGGGGCCTGGTGAGATAGCTCAGTGGCATAAGTGCCTGGTTGGCAAGTGCAAGGTCCTGAGTTCAATGCCTGGTATGGTTCCTGACTGGCGGGCATGAGGTCCTGGTTCAACCCTCCGCCTCCAAACTAGAAAACACCCAGCAAAACAAAAGAAACAAAAGCAAATGAAAAAAATATCATGCTTTGGAAAGTTACTGGGGGAAAGAGAACAACAAAAAAAGTTCTTTGGAAAATAACGTAAGTATGATGTATACTTAAAAATTAATGCTGGAAATGTAGCTCAGTGGCATATGGCCCTGTCTGGCATAAGCGTGAGGCCCCCAGTTTGATCCCTAGTACTGAAAACGCACACACACACACACACACACACACACACTCACACACACACAGAGTTTTCTAAGCTATTGGAAAGTAGCCAAACAAATAAAACGTGTGTGTGTGTGTGCGTGCGTGTGTGTGTGTGTGTGTGTGTGTGTGTACCTGTGTCATAGTCCTGATACAGGACTGATACAGCTAAGCTGAGAACGAGGTATATGACATTGCCCACTGTATTAGGATTTTACTAGAGGAACAGATATAATACAAGGAACAGGTATAACACAAGACGTACAAATGTATAAGAAATAACACGATTGGCTTAGGACAGGTCTGCCACAGAAGGCTGAAGGATCCAATCTGAATGAGAAGACCAAAGCTCCTCCTAGGGAGTGGCCTGCTGAAGCCTTTCTCATCCCCTTTAGATATCCTTTCTGTGCTGAGTCACTCTGGGGCAGCCCCTCTGCACCCTAGGGCAGGCCCCCACCGCCCACGGTGTGGAACTGGCCCCGCAATCCAGCCAGGCTGACACAGCATGTGGACCACTACACCCCCATTCATCTCAGGAGAAAATTACACGTATGAGGGAGGGTGTTAGAAACACTCAGAGCCAGGCACAGTGGCACAGGCCCACAGCCCAGCACTAGGGAAGCTGAGGTGGGAAAATCACCACAAGCTCGAAGCATGCCTGGGCTACATAGTGAGACTCTGTTTCACTCCCAGCCCCTAAAAAGGTGAAGTATGAGGTTTGCCTGGACGAAAGGATAACTGTCCCCATTTTGGTTAAGCGTGTCCACTTTCTGTGTATCGCTATGTACAGAGCTGGCTAGGACATTTCCTTATTCCCTCAAGTGGCCGTAAGCACTGCAAAGGGGCCAGGGCAGGTGAAGAGCGGCTGTGTGGTCACTAAAGCAATGGGACAGGTTGGGGTTGTCCTGCCTACGGCTCCCAGATAGTATGTGTGGGTGAGGCTGTGTGTAGCCACGATGTCACTGAGACCGGCCTCGCGATAAAAGGCTAGGAGTGCATAGGGTATGAAAGATGACACATCAGAACTGAAGCACCGATCCCCAAATATTAGCTACGATGCCCGCTGTGTCACGCAGGTGCTCTTTCTGCACACCCTGCCCTCTTCATATTGTAGAGGTGGCTTCAGGCCTCCTTCCCAGCCCAGCTCACAGCACTCCCCTGCTTCCCACCCCTCTCGTGGTGTTAATCCTCAAGTGACTCCCCTCTTTATTAATAAAACCTGGGTTCGGCCTTAGGTAGAGGTCTTTGTTCCAGGTAGGCATCACCCTGGCTGGACTTCGGATCCACTTAGCTCCCGATAACTACAAATATGCCTTAGCATCTTTATTCTCACCATGCATTGCATTGGAAGTGGTAAGTCGAAATTAACTTGTTAGAATTCCAATGACTTCCATGGGATTACAGAGGTAGATTTTCCTGGATGGCAATGAGATCTAGAAGGGCTTCCCCTAGGGAAGAACAGAGTGGGAAGCCCAGGGGCCTCTGTTGTGGTTTACTAGGGAATGTATTTCATGCAGGACACATAACTTGTAATGTTCACCCAAAGAGGCAAGTGCAGAAGAGTGCAGGAGACCTGTCCACACACTAGGGACCCCAAGAATCCAGCGGAGGGCCTGGATCCCACAGCAACGTCGTGCATGCGTCCAGCTGAAGACCCAGAGTCCACGGCAGTCTCTCTCCATGGGAAGCCTAGAGCCACGGCAATGTCTCATGCAAGTCAAGATGAAGAGTTTTCCCCTAGAAGACCCAAAGGTCAGTGGTGGAAGCTGAAGCGTCCACACTAGTGAAATGAGGGCTCCGTGCCAGCAGGCTAAAGGCTCTGCGTTGGAGCCGGGAAGCCACGTTCAAGGTAAGTACCAGAGATCCCTGGAAGAGAACCAGAGCCATCATTGGTGACAGCGAGGACCTGCGCTTCTCCAGGGATGAGAACAGCTGAGTCCGTGTCAAGAAGGTAAATGTGGCAAGCTTCTGCAGGAGAAGCAGCAGCTCACCGCCCCCCCACACCCCCCCCCCACACCCCCACCTCCGCACTCTGCTCGGGCGCTGCGGGCGCTGCTCCTCGGCGGGCCTTTCACACGCAGCGCCACGCAGGCTCCGTTCAGCTGGGGCAACAAGCTGACCACTGGCTCAGCCACCTCGAGCCTCTGAGCTCCTGCGTTGGAGCAGCCCGCTCACCCAAGAGCCGTGAGGGGCGAGGGGCGGGCGAGCCCCAGGCACACATCCCCACCTCGGGGGCTGAGGGCGGGCCCTGAGCACCGGGCACCACAACACAACAGCATCCTGCTGGTCTGTCCCAGGCCGCAGGTAGAGTGGACCTTGAAATAGCCAGGTGGCCCCTGGGCCTGCAGATTCAGGAAGGCACACAGCCTAGACGCTGCTCAAAGAACTGTAAGAAGAGTTGGGGAGATGGTTCAATAGAATAAGTGCTTGCCTGGCAAGCACAAGGGCCTGAGTTCAATCCCCCGTTCCGCAAAAATAAATAAACAAATAAATAAATGTATATAAGGGGCTGGAGCAGAGTCCTGTGCGGTGTCTGCAGGACTCACTGTCAGCTCAGGGGACACGACGCACACAGCTCTCTGCCTTCCGTCTTCCTTTCCTCCTTCCATTGCTTTTTTGAGGTAAGGTCTTGCTATATAGCCCAGAATGGCCTTGAACTCACTGTGATCCTCCTGCCTCAGCCTCCAGGAATGCTGGGATTGCAGGCGTGAGCCGTCATGCCTTGCTGGCTTGCTTGCTTTTTTCTTTCTTTTTCTTTCATGTTTCAGCTTTGTGGGTTTTTAAATTTTTTTTATTTTTATTTTTATTTGCTTTTTATGACAGGGTCTCACTATGCAGCTCAGGCAGGCCTTGAGCTCACTTTTGTAGCCCAGGCTGGTCTCGAACTCACATTGATCCTCCTGCCTCAGCCTCCCAAGTGCTGGAACTACTCATGTTTCAGCTTTGGATCTCTCTCTCTCTCTCTCTCTCTCTCTCTCTCTCTCTCTCTCTCCCACACGCACACCTCTACTTTGTACTTCTTAAAAAATTATATATTTTGCC
>PVKN010008037.1:0-25693 GCA_004027915.1 Capromys pilorides
TTGTTTTCCTGCAATAATTCAAGCTTATGTATTATTTGTTCAACAACAAATGAACATTGAGCACTGCTATTTTGTAACCTCAAATGAAATAATGCATCTAGGTGGTGATCATTAGTGGTGGCTGAAAATATTACCATTTTATAATGAGAAATTGTATAATGACTGGCTGAGGACGTTATCACCTCAGGCTATTGATCAATAGTAACATTCCCCAAAGAGAAGTATGTGTCATTTCTTTCGATAAAACATTAAATAAACACCACTACCCCTGAAGTGCTCGTGCCAAAAATAAAAAAATAAAAAAAAAACACAAAATCAACCCCCAATCTGTTACTGCTGTAGCAGTTTGTGGGTATTACAGAGGGCAGAAGAACATGGTAATGAACACTGCAAAGATACAATCGATAGCACTCAAAATACAGGGATTTCTACAAAAAAATGAGAATTATCAAACTTTATAGCAACCAAATACAATGCATGGACCATGTTTAGGTGCTGATTTGAAAAAAAACAACCTGAACAAAAGTAAAGAAATGGAGACAATTGGAGCTCTCCGAGGATATTTGATTCTACTAAGGGATTATTTTGTTCATTTATTTTTAGGAGTGATGACAGTGATAGTTTTTTTTTAAGAGCTCTTATTTTTTAGAGATGCATATAGAAATATTTACGAGAGAAATTACATATGTGGGGCACATTTCAAAATAATTAGGCTTGCCTACATTAACAGAGGCATATGGCCGAACATACTCTTTTAATTAATAGCTCCACTTCCTTTTTTGTTTATTGAAGCCAAGCAATGGATACATGTGGTTTCCTTATTTTTTTCACTTTTATATATATTTGAAAATTGCCATACTAAGAGGATTAAAAAACCATAACAGTGCTGGAAAATAAAGAGCCATTCACAGACCAAAAGTTGTGTGAAATTCAGAATACGTGAAATTCAGGCACAGTGGATCCAACAAGAAGGAGAGAGGCCAGGAAGCCACAGATACAGTCCTCAGAAGGATTCTTGCCAAAGGAGTATTGGAGACAGGATGGGGGTGACGAGGCCGTATGGCTGCCCAGAGCTGGCTTTGCCAAATTTATTGGCTCCAGCAGAGACAATTAAGATTCCTTTCTCTCCACCCTGGCCTTGCAGGAACCGAGCAGCTGGCAAGGAAAGTCCCAGAGTGCTTCTGAAGAAACTGGTCCTAAGGAGAGGCTATGAGAACCTGAGAGGGGCTGAGGTGTAGCTCAGTGGTAGAGCACTGTCCAGTGTGTGTGAGGCCTCGGGCTTAAGCCACAGTACTGCTAAGGCAAACAAACAGATCCCCAAACAACAGAAAGCAATGCTCAGAAAGGAGAACTGGCCCTATCCCATGATTATAGGATGGAAAACACGGAAGAATTCACCCTCCAGTTCTCCCTGATCCTCCATCAAACTGCCCTCCCTCCTCTTGTCCCTCTACAAGGAAGCCTTCCCAGTGCTAAAGCACACTTCCTTCCGAGCCTGGGCCAAGCCCTCCTCTTCAAAGACAAATGCAACAGGATCTCACATGTGGAATCTAAAAAGGACCAAATCACAGGAGTGGAGAGTGGAAGGATTACTGCCACAGGCAGGAAGAGGAGAGCTTGGGAGGATATCGGTCAAAGTGTAACAGTGCCATCCAGGTCCCCGTGTCTCGGAGCCGAAGAGTGAAGTGGAGGACAAAGGAGGTAGACAGAAGGAGGGCTTATTGAAACAGAAACCGTGTGAGATCATCAGGAGGAGCGCAAAGTGGGTTGCCCTGGGGACTCTTTGTCCTGGAGATTTTATACCAAGAAATGACACCACTCTGAGTCAAAGTAGTGTCAAGTTATAGGACTGAAACAAGCTCACTTAAGCTACAAACGGGCCTAGGAGGAATCGAGGCACGGAGCAAAGCCTATGTTGGCAGATGCCTCTTGGCCTCTCTTTTGTCAAACTGGTTTATTAAAAAACCAAATGACAAGGAAACCCTGATTTCCAGATAGGTAGGAGCAGTTGGCCTAGTCATCATCCCTACCTTGTTTGTTATGTCCGTGAGCTTAACTGTCCACTTAGTCCTCATTGACTCTGGACCACAGGCTCCTACTTAGCTGACCAGGACCTGGACATCATGACTACCTTGGACCCAGTTCCTCCCGAGCTGCCTGCTTTCTTGTCTAGCTTCTCTGACTATGATAAAAGGCTATAAAATTTCAGTGAGACAGAAGGAATAAATCCGAGAGATCCATCGTCCAGTACGGCACCTGCAGTAAATAGCAATGTGTTATATTCTTGAAAAGTGCTGAATAGATTTTAAGTGTTCTCACCACAGAAAATGGCATGTGAGGTACTGTGTATGCTAATTAGTTCAATGTCACCAATCCACAATGCATACACATTTGGTAACATGTACACAATGATTGCATACAATTTTGATTTGTTAATGTTACAATGAATAAAAAAGGGAGGTGGGACAGCCTGCTGTATAGCCCACGCCTGCTATCTACATTAATGAAAGCACTCCTTCCAATCATAAAAAGAAAAAGAAAACTATGAGTTGCTAGGTCTTAGTAATGATTTTTCTTTTTTTCTTTCTTTCTTTTTTTTTTTCTTTTGTACCAGGGATTGAACTCAGGATCCTGTGCTTGCCAGACAGGCACTTATGCCACTGAGCTATCTCTCCAGGCCAAGTTGTTAGGTCTTTGGGAAAAACTTATTCTAGAAGAGAGGATTTTCACCGGGCATGGTGGTGCTTCCCTGGGATGCCACCATTTTGGAGGCTGAGGCAGGAGGATTGCTGTGGGATACAAAGTGAGCTCAAGGCCAGCCTGAGCTGCATAGCTAGATCCTGTCTCAAAAAGATAAAGAAACACACAAAAGAGAAGTCTCAATATGAATGGAACAATGGAAATGGGTATTTCATGAAACAGAAAAGAAAATATCATCTGTGGCTTGGGCTGCAGCTCACTGGTAGAGTCCTTGCCTAGCACATGCAAGACCCTGAATTCCACAGCCTGCACGGAAAAAAAGCCAGGAAATTACTTACTCCTATTCCATAGTAAATAATTACTAGCATCAGGCAAGATGGCACATGCCTGTAATTCCAGAATCCAGGAGGCTGAAGCAGGCAGAACGCTGTGAGTCCAAGACCAGCCTGGGCTACAAAGTGAGCTCAACGCCAGCCTGACCTGCATAGTGAGATCCCATCTCAATAATAATAATAATAATAATAATAATAATAATAATAATAATAATAGACCTAATTATTTTAACGAACAGACTAAATGACAAAGTCAGTGTAAAAGTGGGAAGTAAAATTAGTGGAAGTAAAATTAAGAACTAACTCAAAATAGTGAACAAAAGGAAAACAGATGGAAAATACTACAAAGTCAAGGCAAAAGCTGGGTGCAGTGGCACACCACTGTAACCCCAGCATTCGAGAGGCTGGGACTGAAATCTCACTTGGGCAATTTAGGGAGACCTTGTTTAAAAACCACCCCCTCAAGTCCCTACAAGAGCTGGGGAGGTAACTCTGAGTGTTACGGTGCCAGGATTCCATTCCCAGATGCAAAATTAATTTTAAAAAGTTACGGTGGAAAAATGTAGGTGTTTCAATATCTCTATATAGAGGACAGACATTGTTGGGGAAGGTGGTCGAATGTACTAGTAAAGTACAACTTGCCACACACACTGTTGGGAGTGCAGCAGAGGGAAACAAGAGGCAACAGAACGAGCTCTCCACAGGAGAAGCTAAAGCAATCTGAGCAACAAAATACCGCAGTACTGGGTTATGCCCCAAGTAGAAGGTGAGAGTATCTATAGGAAACACACACGGCAATCAGTTAGCAAGGGAGAAAACAACTCTCACGCAGATTTCTAATTAGGGGGAGCGGAATGCCATACTTTGTTTTCTGGTTGTTGATGTGGCTGTGCTGGTGGCATTGCAGGTAAGACCTAGGGACTTGTGCATTCTAGGCACACGTGCTACCAGTGAATACATCCCTAGTCCTTCATAATTTTTTTCAGACAGGGTCTTGCTATGTAGCACAGGCTGGCCTGGAACTTGTGATCCTACTAGCCTCAGCTTCTGGAGTAACGGGGATTAGACCTGCGTGCCTTTATGCTCAGCCCTTTTTAGGTTCATTGAGTTGTTTGTTTTGGAGGCTTTTAATGCGCTAGTTACAGGTATAAGGTCTTTTTTTAAACTTTATTTATATTATGGCTGGCTCAGTCTGCCCTGGGGGTGGGGCTGGCGCAGCATGTGGTACTAGGGATGGAACCGTGATCCTTGCAGTTGCCTAAGCTTGCCTAAGCAGGAGCTTTAGACCACTGGGCCATCCCACCGGCCCCTTTTTTTTGAGTCAGGGCCTCACTACGTAGCCCAGGCTGGCCTTGAACTCATAGCAGTCCTTTTCAGCCTCCCGAGTGCTGCGGTTACAGGCATGTACTACCATGCCTGACTGGCCTTCTGTATCTGTGAATTCCACATCTTTTAAAAGATAATTCACCTTGGCCCGAGGCCAGAATTCCAGCCCGGTGCATCGCACATCCTTGTTCCCCGTGAAGACCAAGCTGCTTTTGCAGCCATGGCCAAGTGGGGCCAGGGCGACCCATGCTGGATAGTGGAGGAGCGAGAGGACGGGACCAACATGAACAACTTGCACTGAGCAGGATGCCACTACCTGGTCCAAGGTGAAGCTCCAAGAGGTCTTTTTTTGTTTTTTTCCAGAACTAGGGATCAAACTCACGACCTTGCACTTGCCAGGCAGGCACTTGTGCCCCTGAGCTATCTCTCCGGCCCCTCCAAGAGGTCTTGGTGGACATCAGTGGAGAATGAGGCCGGCTGCTGTGAGAGCAGTAAGCTGAAGTGGGTGGAAGTTGCAATGAAAGAATCTGGTGCGAAGCACAAGAGATTGATGGAGACATCAGCCTTTCTGAAGAAAACAAAGTAGATGACACACAGAGGTGAATGGGAGGAAAAAGAAAGATGGGGAAATACTGAAGGATCTTATGAAAACTGCAGGCACCGCCAAGGTCAGGGAGGCCCTTGGAGATTACCTGGCACTTAAAATGGAATTAACCATGGGAATTACTTCAACAACAAAAGCTTTCACAAACCAGGAACTGACTGTTAAAAGGAAACAGTGAAAACACCTCGCTGATTCAGGCCTCCTCTCCAGTGGCATTGCCTGTAAAGATTCCCACCGTGGCTCTGCACATGACAGAATGGTTTGACACAACGGTGGAACAGCTGTACAGCATCTTCACTGGGAAAGATCTGGGGCAAACATTTTCGAAATCTCCTGCTGTACTAGAAGCTGAAAAGGGAGGGAAATTCCAAATGTCTGATGGGACCATCACGGGTGAGTACATAGAACTGTCAACCAATAGAAAGATGGTTGTGAAATGGAGATGTGAAAGCTGGCCAGAAGAATACCATGCAACAGTAGCACTGAGTTTTGTGCCTAGGGCAAATGGAACTACAATTGGACTGCAAAGGAGCTCTGATCCGTAACGAAGAGAACATGAGATTCTGTTGGCAGAAGCACCATTTTGAAGAAATAAAGTGTTTACTGCAGCTGATTACTCTAAATGGCTGAAATAGCTTTTATATTAGGGCATTACTTTTTGTAGTGGAAAGTGTCATGTTTACCTCTTTATCAGTCCTTCCTTTTAAAAAATCCCCCCAAAACCCACTTAATTTATTTTGTATCAGATGAAATCCATGAACAGAATTTAACAGCGCTGACTGATTGCTCTGCATTGAGTTCAAAGTGGTAAGCAATCTGAAATTGGTATCAGCTTCACTTTCCATAGGGTTCCTCTAGCAAGAGGTTGAATCTCCGTGTACAAGTAGTTGAAGTTTCTCAAGCTCATGCTAATAAGTTGATCTTCAGCTGTACTTTTAAGTTCCAGAAGACGAAAAATAAACAGCATGTTATACTAAAACAAAAAAGGATAATCCACCTTTTACGAAGTCAGGCATAGATTTATGAAATTGCAAAGCTCCACAGTGAAAAAAATTCACAAAGCTTTCAAAGAAACGAAAAAGGAATGGTTACTCAGATAGTTTCAAAATCTGACTGAGGTCAAACATCAGATACTAAGATGTTAGAATATGATCGAACAATGTCTTTTTTTTTGGGGGGGGGGTGGTGGTACCAGGGATCAAACTCAGGACCTGATACTTGTCAGGCAAGCACTTATTCCACTGAGCTATCTCCCCAACCCAGGCAATGTCTTAAAAGTTACAAAGGAAGTGCCAGGAGGCACAGTCCTGTGATGCCAGCACCTGGGAGGCTGGGCAGGAGGGTCACTGGGAGTGGGAGGCCAGCTTGGGCTGCCTAGTGAGTTCAAGGCCAGCCTGGACTACACAGCAAGACCCTGTCTAAAAAAAAAATTATAAGGGAAAGATATTGACAATTTCCTTTTCCTTTTCTGAGCTTTTGAGACAGGATCCTTTTCTGTAGCTCATAGTGGCCTTGAGCTTAGATCCCGGCCTCAGACATCCAAGTGCTGGGATTATAGGTGTGTGCCACATCTGGCCTGTTAATCTGCAACTGTACGAGAAGCAAGTATCTTGGCATATTTACCTTTCACACTTGGCAAGAATTGTTTTCTTTGGCTTTTTTGTTTTTTGAGATAGTCTCACTATGTAGTTCAGGCTGGCCTTGAACTAGTGGCGATCCTCCTGCCTCAGCCCCCTAAATGCTGGGATTATAGGTATCTCCTATCATGCCTAGGTCACTTGGTAAGAATTTCTCAAGAAAATAGTTTAACCAAAATTATAAGTGACAATATGAGGTGTCAGAATGAGAAGTTTGTCCCAGATTTAGGGTGGGAGCAAGAGAATTAAAAGGAAATTTAAAAGACTAAGGACTTAGTTCAGTGGTAGAGGCCCTGGGTTTGATCCATAGCAGTACATGCATACACATATGCACACACACACACACACACATTTATTTTTTTACATAATTAGTACAGGGTCTACAAGGTCTCACTACTTGTAGATTGGACCTGTAGTGATTCTCGTTTTCAGCCTTCCAAGTATGCAGATTATAGGCACAGGACACCACGCCCAGTCTCAGTCACTGTCTCAGAGCACGCTGGGGAGGGGATGGGGCCAGCACTGCATGCCGGGATTGAACCCAGGTCCCAGCGTCTGCCTAAGCAGGTACTTTAATCCGCTGTGCTATCTGGCTGGCTCTACACATACATTCTTTTTATAAAGCAGCTTTATTATCCCTTGATGCTTAGAGAATTTTCCACTGAACTGTGAAGTTTTATAAGCATTTCCTTTTCTATGAAGCTAATCTCACTACTTGATTCTCAGAGAATGATGCTTATATAAAATCACATTGTGAATTCGGTTCCTTTTTTTCTCCTGAAGTGTGATTGCTGATAACATTTGAGTTTATTTTTGGCATCTTTTGAACTGCTATTTACCCTGCCTCCCACTGTATTTCTTTCTTCTTCTTTTCCTGTTTTCACATAGACTGGATTCTTTTGTTGTATGTTGGAAATATATTTGTTCACAATTTATAGCAATACATTTAGGGGCTACCCCTATCAGGCATGCAGATTCATGTTAAAATGCGAGGCAAATCAGTGTGTTCTGGAGCTATGTGAGGCTTTGTAGCCTAACTACTGTTTGAGGCAGGCAGTGCTAACTGGCTGAGGTTTCCTCACGCGGGGCCCTTTGCTTTCCTTTCCATTACAGCGCTGGGGATGGAACCTTGGGCCTCAAGTGTGCTAGGCAAGAGCTCTGGCACACCCACTGGGCCTGCACACCAAATGGGTCTGCGGTCCTCCTAACTGTTGTGAGGACAGGGCCTCCCTGGCTGACAGGTCAACTCCCCAGACCTCGAAGGCACACTGTAGCCAATGCCTGTTACACAGAATACAAAAAGCCAGTCCCCTTACCACAAGGGGAGAGAACTCAGGGATTCTTGTATTAGATGTCTATGGCGAGTGTACTTATTCCTATCATAGTGGCGTAAAGCTGCACAACTTCACTACTTTCCATAAGTAGGACAGATGGCATGGGTCATACTGTGCCAAAATTTAGGTGTCAGCCAGGTGTCGTGGTGCACCTGTGACTGCAGCACTCAGGAGGCTGAGGCAGGAGGGGATTGTTGTGAGTTTGAGGTCAATCTGGGATACACAGTGTTTTTTTGAAATGGACAACTTTTAAAAAATCCAAAGCCAGCATGGTGGCTGTATGCGCTAATCCTGAGGCAAGAGGACTGCAGGTTCAAGCTTATTCTGTGTAATTTAAGACACTGTCTCAAAATTTTTCCTTGGTATTGGAGTTTGAACCAAGGTCCTTCATACTGACCTAGATCTTCATTCCATTTTTTTAAGGCAAGGTACTGCAACCCGGCCTCAAACTAGTGATGATTCCCTGTCTCAGCCTCCCAAATGTTGGGATTACAGGTGTGCACACCGGGCTCTCAAAATTTTTAAACATTTAGAAAAATGGGACCTATGGATGTCATTATTCATTAGTAAACAATATCATAATACATAAAACTTTGTACGAATTTAATAACTTGGTGCCGGGAAGATAGCTCCATGGCATAAGTGCCTGCCTGGCAAATGCACGGTTATGAGTTCAAACCCCAGTCCTAATAAAAAAAGAATTTAATAAATTGTTTCAAGGATGTGAAAATGAAGGTAAGTCAGTTACATTACAGAAAGTCTTGAGCCAGGCGTGGTGGTGCACACCTGTAATCCCAGCACTGGGAAGCTGAGGCAGGAGGATTATGGTGAGTTCAAGACCAGCCTGGGCTACAAAGTGAGCTCAAGGTCAGCCTGAACTGCATAATGAGATCCTGTCTCAAAAAGACAAATGAAAGAAAGAAAAGATGAAAAATACTAAGCAAAAGTGCTGTAGCTCAGCATAAAGGTTCTGGGTTTAATTCCCAGTACTATATTAAAAAAAATCAACAGATGAAAATAAAAATCTCCATAAAGTAGTAATACTCACTTGTTTTAAATTCATATCCTTGGTTCTAAGTTTTTCTAATTATAAATTAACATTAGCTCACTGTAAAGTCTTTAGATATCAAAACGCTCGAAGTCTGAAATAAAAATCTTATGTATCACCCTCCCAGAGATAGCAATAATCATGTGTGTGTACTCACTCTCGCACAACCAGGTGTTTTTTTTAATCGGGTCGCAACGTTTGTAACTGATTTTCTTTTCTGAGATAGGGTCTCCCTATGTAAGGGCAGCCTTGAATTTAATACATAGTTCAGGGCAACCTCAAACTGGCAGCAATCCTCCTGCCTCAGCCTTCTGAGTGCTGGGGTTATAGGTGTGCTTACCATGCCTGGCTATAAACTAATGTTATCATTAATGTGTTAATATATTTGTAGGTCAATTTATATAACTGCATTTTTTTTTGTACATTGTTCTTAATAACTATATAGAATTCTATCACTTGATTACACCATAGATTATAATAACTGAACCAAATTCAGGACTGAAAAAGATGCCCTACTGAATTTTCTCCCATTACGGAGAATTGGGTGATGTTTCCTAATAGTGGAAAACAAAAGCAAACATTTGCAGTGCTGATGGAACCCAGGGCCTCATGCACACTGGTGCCAGCCAGGTGCTCTACCACTGCTCCACTGCCCTCCCCAAAAGCAGCGCTTGCCGCAGTGGGTTGTCTCACTGAAAGCTCTGAAAGGTTTGCGCCCCAGGTGGGTCCTCATGAGCCTTGACTCACTGGTCTGCTCCCCAGGGAAGAAGTCTCCTTCCTCCTGGCAGCCCTGAAATGCAGCATAGCGGTGTATCTCAGACTCATTCACATACAAACCAAATGTCTATGGGGAGCAAAGCACCAGTCGAGCATCTGTAAGCCGAAAACCCAAACTCGGAGCTTCTTAACCACCCATAGGATGCCACAGAGAATCGCATACCTCGCCTCATGGTTGAAGTGCAGATCAACAAGTTTATTCAGCATCCCTGAAGGGGAAAAAGCCCCTCCCAGCCTCCTTACCTGTAATATGCAAACTATCTCATGTTTGTAATTATCTTGCGGCTAGGTGTATGAAACATAAATGACTCCCAAGATGCCTCATTATGTATATGCAAATATTACAAAATCTGAAAACTTCAAACACTGCAGTCCTCAGCACTTCAGGTAAGGCAAACTCCAGCTGTGCTATGTGCTCCAGAAGTTGAGAGGCGGGTAGCACACGGCTGCTGAGAGTAGGGTCAGCCTAGCAGGAGGAATGACAGGCATGGAACAGATTGACAGGAGTGAGCGGCCTGGCAGCGCTTGCAATTACACACAAATATTTTCCAGTGCCCCAAGATACTTAGAAATATATGGGTAGGTGGGCTAGGGGTGTGTGTCAGCAGTGTAGCACTTGCCTAGCATCTGAGAGGCCCTGGCTTCCATTCCCCGCACCACAAAAGCACAAACAAGCAAATGAACAAAAAACCTCTTTGTCTGTTTGCATTTGTATACCTGGTCTCTCAACATAGTTAATCGCTACTACTCATTTACCACTAAGCCATATGCCAGATCGTCCTGTCTCTTTTCTTTTCCTCCCTCCCTTTTTGTGACGCTGGGGCTTGAACCCAGGCTCCCCATTGAGCTACACTCCCACTCGTTTTTTAAAAAAATCTTTTTTATTGATCTGGTACAGGGCCTCACTACACAGCTCAGACTTACAGTTATCCTCCTGTCTCAACCTCCCCAGCGCTATAATTACAGGCATGCGCCAACACACTTGATTTCGGTGGCCAGCACAGCGTGGGGCCCACATAGCATACGGTACTGGGGATCGAACCCAGGTCCTTGTGCTTGCCAGGTAAGGTGCTTAAACTGCCAAGCTATCTCCCTAACCCCCTTTCAATTCTTCATGTAAGTATATTTTTTGCGTCTATTTTAGCTGAAAAGCTGAGGGCAGGCATTTCTGTGTTTCCCACTTTCCTAGCTAGCAAAGAACAGACACTAGAAATACTCTGCAAAATGAACAACTGACCCAGCTACCAGAGGGCTCTAAAAGCCTGTCTCGCTGAGTCAGATCACACAGGTGTGCATGGAAGATGACCAAGGTTCCACCTGATACAACCCAACCACACTCATGAATATTTTCTCCTTTTCATTCTCCAGTAATGAAAAGCTTAGCAGGCCAGAAACACAGAAATGGACAAAAAGGCAAAACAGGTATTCACAAGCAAGGCCACTTCATATTAAGAAAGTCTTGGTTTTATTTAGCATTATATCTGAGGCACTAATGAGAACAAAAGAAATTAAAGATGGATCCCACATTCAATTTCAAGGAGGCTCAGGAACATGAAAGCACAAAGGCGATAACCAATGTTCAGAGTGTTTAGAACACACACAGTATATGCACTATGCAGACTTCCCAGCAGATGAAGATGGTCTCAGTACAGTATCCGCGGTCTTTCCAGCTGAAGACTCCGGTCCTCATTGTTCTGTTTTTTCTCCATTCCAACCTAGAATTCTATGGACAAACTAACAAACTAGAAAGGTTTGAGGTTAAAGAGACTGAGAGGCTATGATATTGGCCCTCGAACAGGTAAACTGGCCTAGTGTTCAAGAAATACAATGCTGCCTAAATCCTGGAATCCACAGTACTTAATCTTAGATTTGGCCAAGGAGACAATCTCTTTCAGGTATTATTTCATGATTATGTAGTAAGTTAATTCTTCAGAGAGTAATACTCCTAAATAATAATTAGGATTTTCAGAAACAAAAAACGACATACTTTCAGAGCTAATAAAATAAATCAATGATCCAACTATATGTATGCCCCAAATTAGTTCTGCGCAGGCTGCCAGGATAAACAAATACAAAAATTAGAAGGTAACATACGAGAAGATATTTTTAAAACTACAGACATCAAAAAAGGAAGAAGAGCTTTAGACATGTTGTGGTATTTCCTTAGAAGAGCCTTTTTTGAAAAGTAGTGCAGGGAAGAAATATAAGGAGAAAATAACCTAAGGACTGGTATTACATCAGCAGAATCTATTTGGTTTCTTTAATAATTCTATTCTTTCTAACGCCTTCCATAAAAGGGCATTACAGCTCTTCGAATTTATTACAAACATATTTTAAAGAAAAGCCAGCCTTGCTACTGAAGCCATGAGACAAATTTTAAACTACTGGCACTATACTGTAAAGCACAATGAACATTGTATTTAAATTTAAATTTAAAAAGGATACTATTTCACTGGGAGACAAAGCCTACAGATTTTTATCTCATATCCATATCTAATAGGTGGCATCTTACTGGCTAGGTTCTAAACAGATGCAAATATTTTTAAAAATGCCAAAAGCCATGTTTTGCTCAAGAATACTATTATTCAAATACCGCACAGGTTGTGTGACAGCAGATACTTGTTCGCCGGGCTTCAGATGGCAAAATGCTAAGTTGGGAATTTGGAACTGTCCAGCAAGTTGTTTCTCCCTGCTCGGGAGACTGGCGGCCTGTGGTGGTGAGGGGTCACCCTGCTGCCACTGTCTTCTCACAGCTGGATCCACTAGGCAGGCTCATTCATGTCCTTAAGATGCAAGGCCGAGCAAAAACCCTCCCACAAATCCACTGGATATCACAATGTTCTGTTTGATAAATTCTGTTGCCTGAAAAACAAATTAGATTTAAACGAAAATGCTCTTTATTATGCTACAATATGGACAAACCTTGAAAACATGTTGAATAAAATAAGGCAGACAAAAAAAGGCTAAAGGTATGATTTTACTTAAATAATCATCAAATTCACAGAAACTGGCCTGGAGGCTGTGAGGGCTAGGGGCGAGGGTGAAATGGTGGGAGTTAGCTTTGAATGTGATCAGAGTTCATCTGAAGTGAGAAAGTTCTGCGAATGGACGGCAGCGAGGACTGCACAGAAGCGGGAAAGGGCTGGGTGCAGCAAGCCTGTAATCCCAGTCATCCGGGAAGCAGAGGCAGGAGGGTCGGAAGTTAAGTTCAGCTTGGTGACTTAGCAGCTCAGTGAGACCTTATTTCATTTTTTTTTTTTTGAGACCTTATTTCAAAATAAAAGAAGGGAGGCTGGGGTTGTAGCTCAGAACTAAAGCCCTGGGTTCAACCTCTGGTAGTTAAAAAAAAGGTGTGTCTGTACTTAAATGCCACTGCATTGTACACATCAAAGGGTTAAAACTGTAAACAATATACCATTAAAACTGTATATAATATAAAACTATATAATATAAACCAAGATTTATATTATATAAACTTTACAACAAAAAACATGCAAAATTTTAAAAATGCTTTTTATTGAATCAAATTAAAACATTCTTTTTTTTTTTTTTTTTTCTGAGACAAGGCAGGCCTTGAAGCGCCTATGTATCCCAGGCTGGCCTTGAACTCACAGGAACCATCCTACCCAGCCTCCCAAGTGCTGTCATTATAGGCGTGTGCCACAACGTCCAGCTAAGAAAATTTATTAATTTTTTTGTTTTTGTTTTGAGAGAGGGTCTTGCTCAGTCGTTCAGGCTAGTCTTGGACTTGCAAAGATTTTCCTGCCTCAGCCTCCCAAGTCTTGGGAATATAGGCATGTACCATGATGGCCAGCAACATTCCCAGCTATTTTAGTTCAATAAATACTCAGTAAAAATTCCTGTGTTCCTGCAACTGCTGGTGCTAAACACAATGCAAAATCCCAGAAGTGTGGGTCACAGCTGGGGGAACCTAGAGCCTACAGTGCCGTAAGCTCCTTGCCTACTAAGGTAGCAGGTGTCTGGGCAGCAATGGGATCACAGGAAAAAGAAATGGTCAGTTTGGGGCCGGGGAGATAGCTCAGCGATGTCAGCATCTGCCTGCCAAGCACAAGGTCCTGAGCCCAGTACCGAAAAATCCTCCAAACTGCCACAGCAGGCACAATGATTTTATTAAGAGTCTTAATTCAGCCAGCAAGAAATAAATGTACAAAATTAAAAAAAAATCACCTTGACAAAATGATTAACCAAAGACAGTCATGAGGAAGCCACTGGAAAAAGCTAGACTGTGGGATGCTCTGCCTGCTGCTTCAAAAGTGTCAGTGCCACAAAAGATGGGAAGAAAAAATCCTTCCTCCTAAAAAACCCAGAGTGGACTATTAAAGATTAATGCAAACTCTTAGACATAGGACACCAAATATAACACAAATTTTGGCTAGGCAAAAAGTCATAAAATACCATAAGGAAATTTTTTTTTCTTTTTGAGACAGGGTCTAACTATCCACTTCAGGCTGGCCTTGAATTCACTTTGTAGCCCAGGCTAGCCTTAAACTTGTAGTGATCCTCCTGCCTCAGCCTCATGAGTGCTAGAATTACAGGTGTGCACCATCACACCCAGCCTGTATTGAAAACTTGTAATATGAGCTACATACTAGAAAACAGTATTGTATTTTGTTATGTTCTTTGGATCAATAATGTTATTTGTAATTCTATAGGAGAATATATTATTAGGACATGAACTTTTTAGGGGTGAGAACATGGCACACAAAATTTGGCAAAAAAGAAAAAAGGTATAAATCTCACCTACTTACAGATAAAACAATGTATCAAAATGTGAAGAACTTGGTAAAAGGCAAAGGGTGACTTGGTATTGATTTTGTCTTTTAACTTTCATTCACTTAAAAATTCTCAATATAAACTGGGCATGGTGGCATACACCTGTAATCCCCACTCAGGAGGCGGAGGCAGGAGGATCATTGAGTCTGAAGCCAGCATGAGCTACAAAGTGAGTTCAAGGCCAGCCTGAACTGCATAGCGAGATTCTGTCGAGAGAGAGAGAGAGAGAGAGAGAGAGGGGGGGGGGGGGGGGGGGAGGGAGGGACAGACAGAGATAGAGAGACAGAGACAGAGAGATCTCTCAAAATAAAAAGTTTGAAGAGGTAAAAGGATACAAAAGCAAAGATAAAAAAAGAACCCAATACAAAATATTACTAAAATATACCATATTATCTTCACACTACTTTATCTCACGAAAAATGAGCACCTTCACTCCATCTAATGTAATACTCTAAATTTATAAAAGCCGAAAGAAAAAGTCTTGGAAGAATAATGTTACTGGCAGATTAAAATGGGTGGGAGAAATGCGTGGGCCTCTGTGCTTACCACCCTAATCAAAGATGACTGATTTAAATGCTGCTTTAATCATTCTTACCTAATGTTCTAATAAATTTATGTCAAAAAACACCGTTTTTAAAAAAAGGTAACCTCTACACACATTTTCTACTGAGACTAAGTAACAGAGAAGCCCAATCTGTGTTGCCTTACTTCTTCAATCACGTTGTTGATTTCGGGTGCTGCTTTATTGGCTCGTTTCTTAATTTGTCTTTTTGCTTTGTTTACATCTTTTTCAACTCTCTTCCAGTCGATTTGAACATAGCCACTGTGACTGGCAATCTGTAAAAATGCAATAAAAATGGCTCTTCACATGGTCCAGGAATAAAATGAATAAAAATTTTTTATTCATTTTAATGAGAAAAAAATAGCAATGAGTTTCAAAACAGGTTAGTAGGATGGGCACAGTAACTAGATGTAGACATACCTTGTCTAAACAATATTAGTACAAACCTTTTATTTTCAATGAACTAAGAGAAAGCAGCTGTACATCTATCCTATCTTATATATACATATAAAATTTTTTTTACTACAAAACAGTCCTTTATTTATATACCCCTTTTTTGTTTTGTTTTGTCAGAGATGGGTGTTCCATTGCTGCTAGAGAAGCTGTATCTGGGGAAGTCTCTAAAGGACCTTTTCATACTTGATGGCAGTCCCAATATTGTAGGTACTTGAATTTGTATGCATATTTAAATTTCATGAAATCCACGCATTCAGGATAAATTTATTCACCAATTTATTTACTTGAAGCATACTGTGCCAAGCACTGAAGAAGAGATGTATGAGTCCCCACCCCCAAGCTCTGACTCAGTCAGGAAGAAGATATTAATTATACAAACATTCAAATTATACAGTTGGTAAGAAGTGTCTTTTAATCCAACAGATGTGTAATGACTAAGGATCAGAAGCCAATCAGTTACTACATCAATAAAGAAATCTGTCTCTCACAGCCAGGCATGGTGGCACACATCTATAATTCCGGCACTCTGGGAGGCTGAGGCAGGAGGATGGCAAATTTTAGCTGTGCCCAGGCAACCCAGTGAAATGGTCTCAAAATAAAAAGAAAAAGGGCAGAAAATATAGCCTGATATGAATGAAGGTCCACGGTTCAATCCCTAGTACCACAAAGAAAAAAATAGAAAACAATGTAAAATATCCTAATAAAGATCCTTTACTAAGTCTTCTGCAGTGCTGGGGATGGCATCTGGGGCCTCAAGCATAACAGGCAAGCACTCTACCAGTGAGCTATATCCTCTGCCCGCCCCCTCTGCTGTGGCACCCTCCCCCATCCCCACCCTCCTGCACCCCCCAACCCCCTACCGCCACCCTCCCGCACTTTTTTTGTGGTACCAGGGATTGAACTCTAGATCTTCTGCTTGTCAAGCCGGCTCTTATGACACTGAGCTATCTCCCCAGCCCCTTTCATTTGAGATAGGGTCTTGCTTAAACGTCCAAACTGGCCTCAACTTTTTGATCCTCCTGCTTCAGCTTTTAGAATAGCTGGGATTACAGGTGAGCAACACTGTGCCTTGCTGAACTGTGACTCTTTAATTAAATTGAGAATACTTTCTGGTAATTACTTTGGAAAGTAAAATACAAAAGAAATATGCACTATAACAAGTTTTATGCCATAAATCCTTTTAATGAAACCATGGCTAAATGCCTGCTAATCATAAGAAAAACTATTACGTGATGCGACTGAGACACTGCAAAATATGGAGATGCAATGCAGGGAGTGTAATCCAGAACAGTAAATTAATGCCTTCAAATAATAAAATCAGCCCCCGGCATGGTAGTAGTGCGTGCTGCAATCCCAGAACTCTGGGAGGCTAAGGCAGGAACTCCACAAGTTTGAGTCCAGCAGGGGCAACTCAACAAGACCCTGTCTCAAAAAGAAAAAGAAATCTGATTTTATATAAGTAAGTTTACTGGAAATCGTAGGTTCTGTTTTTGTGTGAGTAACTCCACAGAATAATTTGTTTACTGCATTTCTTCCTGTACTTATTTACCTATTATTCCCTCCAAACTCTAGTCTCAGCAAAATCAAGAGGTGATCAAATGGCAAGTGAAAAGCTTTTTCTCATAGTATTTAATGTAGCAATTTGGATCATAGGCATTAAGGTGATAACGAATCTTAGGGAAAGGGCCCTTTTCTACCTATAAATCAAAAAGACTTCTGATGTACTTATATCAAGTAATCCAACTAGTCCATTATTTTGATGCTTTGGCAGAATGTCACACTTTGCTGACTGTCTGCATGTCTTTTTCATCAATCCAAAACTTATGAAAAGTGAAGATTGTATGTATGTATATGCTTTTATCTCTTGATTAAAACAACCAAAAATCTCTATGCTGCCAATCACTGGCAATCACTAATTCAATTGTCATTTTCAAGACTCAACATTTTCTTTGATTTTTATTTTTTATTTTTTGGTACCAGGGTCAAACTCAGGACCTTGCACTTGCCAGGCAGGTGCTGCGCTGCTAAGCTATCTCCCGGGTCCAAGACTTAACATTTAAATTATGAAGTTTTTCTAAAAAGTTACTCTTTGTACTATGAATCATACTAGTGATGAAATAACTAAAAACCATAAATGTATTCCTTAGGTTGACCACTTATCTATCCTGCTAATCCCCAACAAATGAATAAGAGAGGCCATGAGGCAGATGGAACAATTTCCTACAGATTATTTTATCTATACTATGTAACAAATTTTTGAAATTATTTGTTTGAAACAGGGTCACACTATGTAATCTAAGTTGGCTTTAATCGACACATCCCAGGCTGGCTTCACACCATGATCCTCCTGCCTCAGCCTCCTCAGTGCTAGGATTACAGGTGTGTACCACCAGGCTTGGTTTAAAAAACATTTCTACATAACCATTTGTCACCAAAAATTAATAAATCCACTGTTACCTGGGATAAAGTTTTTGTAGAATTTGCTCTGATTTATTTCTGTGTGTGGCACCGGGGACTGAACCCAGCAGTGCTCTTCAAATGAAGTAATCCCAACTCCCTATCATTTTTTTCTTTTGTGGTCTTGGGGGTTAGCTCAGGGTCCTCACAATGAGCTACATCCCCAA
Source organism: Capromys pilorides (assembly GCA_004027915.1). Classification (NCBI taxonomy): domain Eukaryota; kingdom Metazoa; phylum Chordata; class Mammalia; order Rodentia; family Capromyidae; genus Capromys; species Capromys pilorides. The sequence goes on from PVKN010008037.1 coordinate 18,195, forward strand.
CTTCTTTTCAAAAGTTTTTCATTTTGAGATAGGATCTTGCTAAGTCACTAAGGTGCCCAGGCTGGGCTTGAACTTGCCATCCTCCTGCCTCAACCTCCCATATAAAATTTTGCAGTTTAAGACTCCTCTATGCTTTGGGGTAAAATATCAAAGAGTTTGCAGGGAAAACGAAAAAGTTTGAGGTGCTATGGACATGACAGTCTCCCTGGCCCTCCTTCCTCCTCACTTCCCAGCAGCCTCTGGGACCTTCCCTCTGCCCTCTCAGCACCACACACACCCTTCCAGCTCAGGACTGAGCAGGTAGTCCAAATTATTTGCCAGTACCTACCTCTGCTAGTGCCTGTGAGTCTCTACATCCCAAGAGTCTTTAAAAATATCAGGTAGACAGATGAACGAGACATTCAACCTGGCTCAAATAAGACTCTAAACCAAGTGCCTGGGCTGGATTAACCCACAGGACCCACCATGTGTATTGGTGAGCGAATGATCTCTGAGGCCAATCTGCCAGAATACCACTCAACAGATTTCTTTGTAAAGTTCACTACTATTTTCCTGCAAGGCAAATTTGATCAAACTCAAGGACACCAGCCCAGAATGAGTAGCAGGCTGAGAGCAGAGATGACCAGGTCAAGCAACCTTTCCCTAGCGGGATTCAGGCACAGACAAGTTAAGAGCCTAGTACCTCCTAAGAACTGGCCATACAGGATGGCACACACTTGTAATTCTGGCTACTTAGGAGGCTGAGGCAGGAGGAGTACAAGTCCGAGGACAGTTTGGGTAACTCGATGAGATCTTGTCTGACATAAATTTTTTTAAAAAGGGCTGGGAGTGTATAGCTCAGCAGTAGATAGAGCTTTTGCCCAGCATACATCACAGGCCCGGTTCTATGCTCAGGGCCACAAGAGCAACAACTGACGATGCAGGACCCAATTCAGCTGAGAAATTCCAGAGAAATACAAACCAATGCAATGGGAAGGACGTAGGGCAGTGATGGCTGCTTTTAAACAGTGATTTTGCTACAACCCCAAAATACTCAATGAAATTAGGTAGTCTTCATTAGCATAAAAAGTTCCAAGTTAAAAATTAAGGCCAGGCTTTCAGACAATGATTCATATCTGCTTAAAAGCTATAAATAGCCCAATAGAATCTAACTGGGCTGTTTCATTGGGAAAATTCCCCACTCCCAACAACAAATCATTAGATCATTTTTCTTGGATTGGGTCAGAATTCCCAGAGAATGGAAAATCCCATTACGCATTTAGAGTTTTCAGTGCCTAATTCTGAATATGAACAGACAACCAAAGACCATCACATATAGAGAAACCCTTCAGCACGAAAACTGGAGACTAGCTACACCTGTAGGTCTCTAGCTATGTCGTTAGGTCTCCATGTCTGTCTGTCTGTCTCTCTCTACATGCACAGAGAGAGAGAGAGAGACAGAGAGAGAGAGAGAGAGAGAGAGAGAGAGAGAAACAGAGACACAGAGAGAGAAAACAGAGGAGAGAGCAGGGAGAGGGAGAGGGAAACAGAGACTATGTAGGAAGAGGTTTAAAAACAAAACAAGTCTGGGGGTGTAGCTTAGAGGTAATTTTGCTTAACATGTGTCAAGGATTTGGTCCCCAGAACCAGTAAATAAAGAAGCAAAATAAAAACAAAACAAAAACAAATGATACATACAAAGGCTGAAGAATCAGAAATACTTTCAATTTTTAAAAGCAACACTGGGAGGTCAGAAGACAGCAAAGCAATAGCGAAAACCAGCCAACCTATTAGTCAGATGTGAAAGGCAAACACATTTTCAGACAAGTAGTCTCAAAAATTATATGTGCCATGCTCATTTTGGTCAGAAGTGACTACAGGATACATCATATCAAAACAAGAGAATAGATCAAGAAGATAAGAAGTATAGGAACGAACTCAAGAGAAAGGCAAAGGGACGATCAGACTGGCACAGGTAGATCCCAGCATATGAGCCAAGTACCAGACCACAGGACAGAGGACTCTGGGACAAGCTGGTCCAGAAGACAAAAGTGATATACTATCTGATGCTGAGGGCCACAAAGTGATTTAGACAACCTGGAGTTCTCTAAAGAAATAATCTCAAACTTTCTACTACACACAATAGCCCAAACCTTCGTAAACACAGTCAAAGACATAAATTCAGAGATTCAAGGCACTTAGGGAGCCAAGCATAGGCATGCATGCTTTAATCCCAGCCCTCCAGAAAGCTGAGGCAGGAGGATCACAAGTTTAGCCATGCCTGGGCAACACAGCAGCTTGGTTGAGACTGTATCTCAAAAATGAAAGGGCCTGCAATGTAGCTCGAAGTGAAGGCCCTGGGTTCAATAGCAAGTGCCCACCTCCCCCCCACCTCTCTTATACACAAAATTTAGTGAATGGAAAGATCTCACACAATTACAAAATAACAATGCTGTGAACAGAGCATTCAGATGGGTGAGATGGGGGAGAGGTGTGGGAAGAATAGTTTGACAAATGCTAACTAAATTCTCATAATCTATAATAGGAAAACAACAGTTACTACCTGAAACTGGAATATCAAGAAATGCCCAATGAACTTTTTTTTTTCTTCCCAATGAACTTGCTTAGAGAAAAAAGAATTAAGAGTTCAAAGTGGCTGTCTCAAGTGTGGGGGAAAGGACGATTACTCTATTCTGGAAGGAGCCTTGTGTAAGTATTTGACCCCATGAATTATGTGCATGGATAACTTCAAAATGAAAACAGAAACCGAAAGATTTAAAACCACTGCCCAGTTTGTTAAGCCAAGTGAAGCAGTGGGGGCGGCAAAAGAACAAAGAAATCTGTAACTGGCTGTGACCAACTAACTGTAAATACAAGCACCTCGACCAGTCCCATTATCTATTTTAAGATGGCAGTGTAATAAATATTCTGTTATTACCAGAAAAGCTTTCAATTCGAAATAAACTAATATTTATCTTTAAAGATAAGTAAAGGTTATAAAAATATGGAAGTGGGCCAGAATAGGAGGCAATTAGCTTAACAGCCGCGAGGTGTTTCTCTATTTCACTTTCCTTTTACTGAGTGTTCCAAGACTTACGGGAAAAAGTAGCTTGACACAGACAGGAGCCGGGGTTCTGCCTTAGAGATTTCAAAGAACACATGAGCTGAGGGGGGGCAAGAGGGAGACAGCAATAGCCACATGTGGGTTTCAATGGTGTGTACTGAGTGGGGTGTGTACTGAGTGGGCTGAAGTGGGACTTCTGGAAACCTGACATACAGAGCAGATGAAAATAGACTCTCCTCTGTATTCTGTGAACATTTCAGGAAAGTACTTCAGACCAGTACCCTTTTGCACTGAACGGAATTGACAAACGAGTTTTCAAAATAACTAGAGAAATATGTTGTTGATTCTACCACAAACCCAAGTCAAAATCAGCTGAAGTAAAATTCTCTTCTTACAAGCACTAGCACAGTCATCCAAAGGACTAAATTTAGATATTAATTATATTCTTTTTCACTTCTTACCACAGGAAATAAGTGCTCCTAATGCCATCATTAAAAGGAAATATATATCTTTAAAAGGGGTGTTTAGTACACAACTCAAAATCAGAGTCTCTCCCTCTGTACTCAAGGCATCTACCCTGGTTATTACAGGGTCAAACATTTAGCTACGGAAGTCAGACTCTGGTTGCTATGAACATTAATCATTTTTAAAATCTGGTATAACTGACAGTTCTCAGCGTCTTTAAAAATGTTGCTAATATTCATTCCCAGAGATTTTAAAATTTTTGGGTTATATTTGATCTCTAGGGAACATCTGGAAAAATGTATGCCAAACAGACATGAATATCACTTAATATCCCAATAAACATCGTCTTACAGTCCAATATTTTGAGATCTTATACTTAAGGAAGAAATGAACAAACTTAAAATCTTAGTCCTCCTGCCTCAAAACCAGGATTATAGATTTAAAAAAAAACAAAACAATTTTTCACTTTCTAAATTATAGTGTTTTTTTAAAAGAAATGTTAGAGACTGCTAATAGTAGTGTCCTCTGAGAAGAACTGTATAAATAGGAAATGGGGATACAGAAACCTTTGAGTTTTATCAACAGGAAACTAAACCTTCTGACTTTTGTGTATGCATGTGAATTGTTTTTGAGACAGGGTCTCGCTATGTAGTTAGGCTAGCTTTGAACTCACTATGTAACTCAGACTGGCCAAGAACTCATGGCAATCCTCCTGTCTCAGCCTCCTGAGTGCTGGGATCACAGGTGTGCGCCTCCATCCCTAGTACATGTCAATTTTAAATATGAGCTTTAAATGGTCAGGATGAGTGAAGTGGGTTATATTACTGGTTGAAATTTTGTTAGGGAGCAGTTTTAAGAAAAATTTGAGGGCTGGTGAGATAGCTCAGTGAACTAAGTGCCTGCTTAGGCAAGGGCAGGGACAGGGGTTTGATTCCCAGCACCATATGCTATGCTGGCACCCCCATGCCATGCTGGCCCTACCCCCAACTGAGCGTGGTGGTGTACCCCTGTAATTCCAGTACTCAGGAGGCTAAAAACAGGAGGATCACTGAGTCCTAACTGTAGTAAGACCCTGTACAAAATACATAAAAAAGAAAAATCTGAGTAATAAAAAATCTAAATGTTTTTTATTAGTGCACATTTGCAATACATAATGATTACATTGATCAGGGAGAAGTAATACACGTACATGATACATCTTAATTCTTTTTACTTGTGTTCTTTCTCCTTCTTTTTTTTTTTTTTAAATAGTGCTAGCGATTAAATCTAGGGCCTTTGCAATCAACTGCATTTCATTTTTTTATTTTTCTTAATTTTAGATAAGGTCTTGCCAAGTCACTAAATAGCTCAGGTGAGGCTCAAACTTGCAATCTTCCTGCCTTAGCCTCTTGGGGTGCTGGGATAAGAGGCGTGTCCCACACACCCAGTTCCATACCTCATCACTTGAATTTCTGACTTTAATAGTTATTTTAATAGCTGTAATCAATTTATGCTTAGAGAATTTAATTTGTGGTCTTTCATGACAGATGCCAGCTTTCAAAATCAATTACCCCTGAAAGTAAAATTCTACCTTTTCTTACAATAGACTGGAGTAAAATGGCTAAATTGACCTTCTCAGCCTTGAGGGGCTGCGAAGAACATCAGGACGTACCTGTAGGAGAAGAAAGCCACCACCTACTGCAGTTGCTGCGAGTTTTCCAACTTTCTGGAATAAAAATCCTGCACACCTTTAAAAGAAATAACAGAAGATGAGAATGACTCAACAATAGCAAAACTTCTGGAGCTTTCAATGGTACAAATGGCTGGTACACATGGTACAGGTTTGCCACCACTGTTCTAAATGCTTGCCTCTTTTGCTTTTTATTATCTTCCTAATAAAACCTTAATATCTTCTGGTTCCTTTTGATCATGTGTGCTGCCTACTGAGAAACACTCAGTTTCCTTTCTGTCATGTAGGCTAGTCAAAATTGCATGGTCTGCCAATGTGGTGACTATAATCCCTGCAATTTGGGAAACTGAGGTAGGAGGAAAATGAGTTTGAGGCCAGCCTGTGTACCCTTTCTCAAAAGAGCCATACAAAAGCACAATTTAAAATTTTTTGAGAATTGCTGTAAAATAAGTGACACAGAGAAGAAGATTTATAGCAAAAAGAATGCCTACTGAAATTTAAAGATGTATTCTCAGGCTTACTGTACTCCTATATTTGCATAAGCTGAATTTTCCTATAATAACAGGGATTTGTTTTGCTTAATACAGTCAAGATGTTCCACACACCTGGCCAATACTCACTCTACCCAACTTTCTGCTCCACCCTAATTAGTTTCCAAATAGGTCATCAACTCTTCGGGGGCTGTTACTTCCCTGCTTTGAAGGGTTTCTGCCTAGCTCTGCATATCTAAAGCTGCCCTACCCTCTAAGGTCAAGATGTAGTTCCATTTTTTTTTTTTATGTCTTTTTGAGACAGGGTCTCACTATGCAGTTCAGGCTGGCCTTGAGCTCACTTTTGTAGCCCAGGTTAGTCTCAAAACTCGCACCTATCCTCCTGCCTCAGCCACCTAAGTGCTGGGATTACAGGCGTGTGCCACCATGCCCAGCCTGCTCCACTTTTATTATTGTACTTCAGTTCATAATTCCCAAAGCCTCCTTATCTGTGTCTATTTTTATATTGAGCCTGTTTTGTCTCATTTGTCCTGTACTTCATCAATGATTACTTTTTTTTTTTTTTTCTATACCGGGGATTGAACTTAAAATCCTGTGCTTGCCAGGCAAGTGCTTATTCTACTGAGCTAGCTCCCCGCTCTGTACTTCAATGAGATCATATTCCTCTAAGTATTTCACAACCATACTGTGAAAAGAATCCTGGATTTCTAAGTCTAGCTTCCTGTTGGTGTCCCCTCAAAATTCATGTTCCCCCTGAAATCTCAAACTATGACCTTACTTGGAAATAGAGCCACTGGGGATATAATTGGTTATACATAGTAGGCTCTTAATTGGAGTCATGTCACAGAAACACAGACATACACAGATCACCAAGTGATGACAAGGGAGATTTATAGGAAAAAGCACTATCCTCCAAGCTTGCTACCTCATATTTATCTGAGAGTCTACCTTCTCATCTTTGGTACAAATGACTGCAAAACTCTATTCCATCTCTAAAATATTATCAGACTCTGTTTGCTCCTTTCCATTCTTAAAGGTATCATTACCTTGGTAACAGTTCAGCCTTCCATTACCTTATTTCCAAACTACTCCAATAGCAAGCTAACTGGTCTTCACACCTCCCAGGTCTCCTAGCAACCATCCATTCCAGGCTTTCCAAGCTAACTTCTATAAATTATGGGTTTTCTTACCAAATTCTGTCTATAGGGAGAAAGCATGCAATGAGCTCATAATTCTACTACTCAATTATTTTTTAGTATATTTTAATATTGGGCTTTCTCACCAATCACCCATAGCTTTTTTTTTGTCTTTTTGAGACAGGGTTTCACAATGCAGTTCAGGCTGGCCTTGAACTTGTGGTGATCCTCCTGTTCAGGCTCCCAAGTGCTGGGATGGCAGGTGTGCACCAACCACCATGCCCTCTACTCAGGGTTTATATAAACAGAAGAGCACACCCTCATTTATGGGGACAGAGGTACAATTAGGCAATGGCAAAGCAGACCAGGGCCTAACTAGAAATCCCTAATTATAGGCTTTTTTCATATAGCAGGAGTGCTATGTACACATCATGAGTAAATACTGCACACGTGTGCCACAGAATCTTCCCAAGTATCTATCATAAGATGACATCTCTAAAGACACTGAGCCATTATTTTAAGGCCCATATAAAATGTAAAATCAAAAAACTTGGGCCGGCGAGATGGTTCAGTGGTCTAAAGCGCCTGCTTAGGAGGGCTCAGGCAACTGCAGGGACTGCAGTTTGATCCCCGGCACCACATGCTGCGCCACCGCCACCACCAGGGCAGGCTGAGCCAGCCACAAAATGAATAAA